>JAVSCE010012438.1:0-13455 GCA_032199065.1 Smutsia gigantea | reverse complement strand
AGGAATTGCATTGAATCCATAGATGACTTTTAGAAGTATGGACATTTAACAATATTCTTCCAGTCCATGAACACAGGATACCTTTTAATTTATTTATGACTTTTATTTCTTTCATCAATAAATTGTAGTTTCCACAGTAGAGATCTTTTAACTTCTTAGTTAAGTTTATTCCTAAGTATTTTATTGTTTTTAATATTATCATAAATGGGATTGTTTATTTCTTTTCCAGGTAATTTAGTGTATCAAAATGATACTGATTTTTATTCTGTATCCTGAAACTTTGATTTAGATCTGTCTTTTTGGTTGAGTCTAATATTTTCTCTTTACAAAAGCATGTCATCCGCAAATAGAGATTATTTTACTTTCTCCTTTGCAGTTTTGAGGCCTTTGTTTATCTTACCTGATAAAGGACTTCCATTACTATGTTGAATAGGAATTGTGAGAGTGTGCATCTTTTTCCTGATCTTAGAGGAAAAGTTTTCAACTTTTCACTATTGAGTATGATATTAGCTGTGGGCTTATCATATATGTCCTTTATTATTTTGAGTACATTCCTTCTATACCTAACTTGATAACAGGTTTTATCATGAATGAATGTTGATTTTTGTCAAATGTTTCTTCTTCATCTATTGAAATTTTTTTTATTGTCTATACTGTTGTTCAGATCTATTATTTCCATATTGATTCTCTGGATGGTCTGTTCATTGTTGGGAACGGAGTATTAAAGTCCCCCAACTAGTATTGTATTGCTGTTTATTTTTCCTTTTAGGTCTGTTAGATTTTGCTTTACATATTTACCCATCCACAGAACACCTAAATATTTATGATTGTTATATTTTCTCAATGGATTGTGTGTATAATCTTTTATAATTATGTAATGGCCTTATTTTTTTCAATCATTTTTAGTTTAAAGTCTGTTTTGTCAAAGTATAGTTACCCTTGTTTTTTATGGTTATAATTTGCTTGAAATGTGTATTTTAAGGCTAAAATTAGTCCCTTGGGGACAGCATATAGTTGGATATTGTTTTTAAGTTGTTTCGAAAATCCATTATTCCCTTTTTCTTTATCCTGCTGTCTTTTTGTGTGTGTGTGTTGATGTCTTGTGCTATCAATATGTTTTGAATTCCTTATGTTCTTTTGTGTAATTACTACAGGTCTTTTCCTCATGGCTATCATGAGGATTACATAAAATATTTTAAAGATATAACACTGTTCTAAGCTAATAACATTGTAGTTGTACTTAATACTTTCTCTTCTAACTTTTAAACTAGAGTTGTAAGTGAATTACACACTACATTACCATATTACAGAATCCAACTTTGACTATACAGTTACCATTACCAGTGAGTTTTACCCTGCCTATATTTTCATGATGTTAATTAGTGTCCTTCAATTTCTACTTAACGCTATTCCTTTAGAATTTTTTGGAAGGCAGGTCTAGTGGTGATGAATTGCCTCAGCTTTTGTTTGGGAAAGCATTTATACTTCCTCCATTTCTAAAGGACAGCTTTTCGAGGTGGAGAATTCTTGGTTGACTGATTTTTTTTCTTTCAATATTTTGAATGTGTCATCCCATTCTCTTCTGGTCTGAAAAGCATCTGTTCAGAAATCCTCTGATAGTCTTAGGGAGTTCCCTTGTGTCTAACTTCTCTCTTGCTGCTTTTAAAATTATTTGATTAGAATGTGTCTTGGTGAAACTCTCTTTGGAATTTTCTGAGCCTCTTTGAACTGAATACCTTTATTTTTCTTCCCAGGTTTTGGAAGTCTTCAGCCATTACACTTTCTCTCCTTTCCACCTTCTATAATTCTCATCATGCAAATATTGTTTCTTTTCATTGTGTCATAGGCCCCATGGGATTTTTTTTTTCAGTCTTCTCTCCTCTGGCTAGATAATTTTAAATGTCCTATCACCCATATCAGTGATTCTTTATTCTGCATGGTTGTGTCTGCTTTTGAAGTTCTCTATTGAATTTTTCAGTTGTAGGGTGTCTGGGATTCGTTTGTTGAACTTCTCATTTTGTTTATGCATTGTTTTCCTAATTTTGTTTAGGTTTGGTGTGTTCTTATAGTTCACTAAACTTCCTGAAGAGGATTAGTATGAATTCTTTCTTTGATATTTCATACATCTCCATTTACTTAGGATCAGTTATTAGGAATATATTAGTTCACTTTATTGGTGTCATATTTATCTGATTTTTTTGTGTGTGATTTTTGATTCCTTACATCAGTATCTATGCATTTGAGTAAGAAGTCTCCACTTCCAGACTTTGCAGTTTGCTTTGGCAGAGACACTTCTTCACCAGGCAGCTCGGTTTGGGTTCTGAACATGTGTACTGGTAATGTCCTTGGGCAGGAGGGGCTTGCCGTTAGGCTCTAATTTGGAGAGAGGTAACTCTTCAAGTTCTGAGGTTGGTTGTCTGCCCAAGTGAGGCTGTAGGATGGGCTTTGTGGTGTCCTGGATTTTCCAGTCAAGCTTACTAGATAAGTGGAGAAGCAGGGCTTATTGTTTGGCGACCTGTGTACAGGAAAAGAAAGCCACAGGCTGTTGAATGGGCTGAAGGCTATACACAGCAATAAATGGGGCTACAACTTAGCTTCACTACCTGGGCACACAGGAAGAAACATCTCCAAGGCCACTAATGCTCTTTTTTTGTCCTGACTCAGGACAACCCATGTCCAGCCAGCTTTTCTCTGGGACACTCAGCTCTACCTGCCCTCTCAGCTTGAGAGTTGCCAGGTCATGCAGCTTTCAGGTATCCTTGCCAGCCCCTCCTATCTGGTCATGGGAAGACCTGCACCCTGCTGATATCTCTGGTCAGACTATGCCCCTAACTTGGTTCTGCAAATGAGCAAAGTTGGTGGTTGAGACTACTACTTTGGCTCTATAGATAAGAACTCAGTCTGGCAAGAGCTGAGTGCTGGTTGTTAGGAGACCCTCTCCTTCTGTGTCACAATCAGATTCTTAGTGGTTGAGCCCTGTAACACCTGCCCATCAAAACCAGAGTAGGGTTTCTCATGAAGAAATCTACCATGCCAGGGTACTGGATATTACCCCCTATACTCCCTAGTGACATTGGGGAAACCAGAGGCTCAGGGGACTGCTTGGTCTTTGTGGTGCAGGATAGTGCTTTCCATATTCTAGGATTTTCTCAGTGGTGTGTTTTCCATGAACAGCTATTAGTTCTTCCTGTGAGGGGAAATGAAGTCAGAAACCACTATGTCACTATATTGTTGACAAAATTCTTAAATGCCGAACTCTGTCTCCTCAACTCAGTCTCTACATGGGTTTTCCTGTTCCATAATGTGCCTACAAAACTCTTTCTAGACATGCTGAGGCATGCCTAGGGCTTCCCTCTTCTTGGGATCACTGTATTCAGCTGCCTATTATCCCATGTCTGAAAAACTATTCTTTCATGTACTTTGTTCAGATTTCATGTCATTTAGGTAACAGTAAATCTTGTCCCTTTATTCTATTATGGCTGGCAGTAGTCAACATTACGGTCATTGTCTAATAGAAAAAGGTATACATAGCTTTGACCTCCTTCATTTGAGTATTTTCAGATTGTGGAGCAGTTCCTAACTTTCTAGTGTTTCATTATAGTGTGGAGAATGTAAAGCATTGTTCTATACCCACTAATGCAAGCATATCAAATTCAAATTGATAGAATTCTAAGGATTATACTTTTCAGGAAATATGCTGGAAAGAATATGAATTTAGTGCTCAAATGCTGATTCTGTTGTAATAGACAAGTCAATCAAGCATGGAAACCTAAGATACCTCTACTGTGAAATAGAGATCATATTTATTTCATACGGATATTGTAATAAATACTAGTTTAAAGCTATAACAGGGAGGGTGAATGGCTGAAACAATGCCCAAATCACAGTAGTATAAACCATTGTAAGTATAATTATATAAAATTTATAATAGTTTATATATATATATATATATATATATATACACACACACACATATATAAATTTCCCCTCTCGGTCTGTTTTTATTTTTAGAGCTCTCCTCCAAAAAGGTAACTCAGAAATCCCAGCTGCTCCCATACTATGGCATACTTCTGTGCTGCAAAGTAAATTTGGCTTATCTTTCTGGTAGAACTGAGGCGAGATCCTCAGTGTAGACCTACTGTGTGATTATCCAACTCAGCCCAAAAGTAACAATTCAATACACATTATTTTGGTTAAAACTAGTCACATGACTAAGTTCAGCTGCAGAGTCTGGAAATGTCTCTGGTTTAGTGGCTACATCACTGCCACAATTTAACACCTTCTTTTTCTGAGTCTTGGTTTTCTTAGCCATGGAATTAGGATGTTGGATTGGGCAGTTACCAAAATAAAATTCTTGGTTTTGTTTAAAGAGGGAAAGTTGATGATTCATTCTATTTCTTTTCTTTCTTTCCAGTTCCCAGAACGAGACTGCATCCTTTCATGTTTTCTGTGGATATTTCTGGAAACTAAATATCAATCCATTCACAGATATCAGAAGGTAGGCAAAAGTATTACTGTACTATAACTAAACATACATATTTCAGTAAAATCTAGAAGACCTCAAGTTATTTCAGAGCCCAAAACAGTTATCTTTAAAGATTTATTTTAATTAGCTATTAACAATTGCTAACACTTACTAGGAGTTTATTTATGAAAATCAGAGTGAATCTAAAGACCTTTAATTAAAATCATGTAAATGACCACCTGGCCCCAAAGATTAACCTTCATCAAAATACTTACCTTGGAGCAGAAAATGGAATCATATTTATGGTAACACACATTATGCAGTGTGGGGGCACATTTTCTGGAAAATAAAAGAAACTAAAGAATAAGCTGTTTGAAGGAAGCCAATAAGTCCTAGACACTTAGAAATTTTAAATGGAAACTGTAAAAATTTGCTTTTACATAATATATTCCCCAAACCTCCAGGTAATAAGAACTAGGAAAAAATACTCAAACATGTCCAAGAAACATTTAGATAATGCAAATTAAAATCAGTATCTAGATATACTTATTTTTGTAGTAATTAATTATATGTAGTATTAAACATTTAACGAAAAATCAACATGACAAATCTAAGATTCAAACACTGTGTTACAACTCTTCTGGAATCTCAATCCAAATAATTAACTGCCGGCACACACACAGCACTGCACAGCCACATACTCAGGGATGAGCCATGCCAAAGAAGAATGAAGGCAGATTTAAGCAAGAATAACAACAACAAATGAAATTTGCATGTGGCATTGAGATCTAAAAGGTCTCATCAGTTCTATATGTAACATCTGTAGCATGAAGAAACACAGTTATTTACATATAAACGGTCTGCTTACATACAATGATCACATAAGTAAATGTCTACATCATGCTGCAAATGTCATGCAAGAACTACAACCATCTGATTGACATGCAGAACGTCTGCCAGGATGGTGACAGCCAAAGGAAGTTCAAAGTCACAGGAAATGTTGTCATCAGCCTAGTGTAAAAATGTACAATTACTTGCTATTCTCTTTCTGTTTAAAGGTGACTACTATCTTTTCCCTAGGCTACTTGTTCACTGTAGCTTATTATCATTACAAAGTATTAAAATGGATTAGCTTTTCCATATTGTGTTCCTATTGGGAAGGGCATGTTTTAGACAGCTCACTGACAAGGTTTAAAAAAAAAACATTTATTCCTCCACTAAAAATTATCAATCAGGCAGCTTGTTTTTGAGAATAAAAATCTCTAAATTGCATGCTTGCAAATCCCTCTTTCCTGATAATTTCATTTAACATAAAGAAACCAGAGAGAAGTGAGCAGTATCTAATTAATATCTTCTAATGCCCAACTAATGTCAAGCATGACTCCAATTTATAACTGAACTGTATTTTTACATTGAAAAATTCAATTACATTTACTGACAGACTTTGAGATGCCACATTATTTATATTGGCAAACTTTGCAGGCTCACGGTATATTTATTAACATTCTTTCCACAGAATAAAGCATATATACAATACAGATCACTGCATTCTTCACTTTTTAATCTTTCAAAGTGATATGTATATCTACCAGAGCAGCAAGGGCTGCTTCAGCCTGAGAGCCAAAAGACCAAATAGAGGCCGACATTAATGGGCCCTTCCTTTTAATTCTGCAGGCAAAAATAAGGTAACCTTGACATTTCACTATCCTCTCTGACTCCTGCTTCCCTTTTCTCATTCTCTTTCTCCGGTGCCTCCCCCACAGCCTGCCCTACTCCACTGCAGTTCCTATGAGCATACAGTACAACCACAGGGCTCTCCGTGCACACATCAACAATTTTGAGCTGTGAAGAGGTTCAATTGCCACATTGGTGACTTAGTTGCAACACACAAATCATTTACTGGGATAGCTTGAGGACATGACAGTGACAGAGAGACATCTGCTGGGTAGATGGGAGGCAGAAAGGGGGTTATTCACAGCTGATGCATTAGTCCTGCTAGCCACTAGGCCACCACAGTGCCCCGTCCTCCAGCTTCCTCTCCCTTCTTTCTGCCTGCGCTCTGCTGTCAGCTGCCAAAAGATATCTGTTCTCACCCTTTGTTGAATGAAAAGGTGTTAATGCATGACTTCAGAATATGTCAGAACATACAGTACTTCAAGTGTTTGGAGATGCAGCCAACCTGATCATGGGGAAAAGAAATGAGTAACTAAAGAGGAATTCTCTTGAAAAGGAGAGGGAGAAATCATCAAGGGCTATTCCTTTTCTTTCACTGTACCCTTGGAGGTGGCATGATGAGGATGGGACCTTCCAGCCACTGCTTCATTTCTCCCTGCACAAGATGTTCAATAATATACTAGTCTACAAAGTGATTTTGATGTATATTTCTGCAATCTGGTCTTGGCAAATATACCAATTAACATAAAGCATAAATAATTCAAAATAAATTACAGGATTACTCTAGGTATACTGGTTTACCTGTTTTCCTCTTTTTATATGCAAAGGAGGAAGAGATGGAAAGGGAAACAGAAACTCCACTTTGCCCATTCACAGCGTAATCAGATGACTCACTGCTGTATGTTATTCAAATGTTTACCTCTTACTCAACTAACACCTAGTATATAGAATCTATTCATTCATCTCTAAGAAAAAGGTATTCCCCCTGGAATCTGGAAACTCTAACAATCAGAATCTACATCCACAGCTCCAGCCTGTTATTTTGCAGTCTGATAGTCCAGATGGGCTTGGAGGTTTAACAAGACTCTAAGTTACAATGCTGAATCAATGTTATAAAGCTGCTAAGCACACAAAAATCACAGATCTACAATGCAAAACAATAAAAAAACTCATGTAGTATCAGTGAGAAGATTTTTACTGGGCAACAATGTCTGGCAAATACAGCACCATAGAGAAGATCATTAGGGAAGTCTACACTCTCTGCCCTTGAAAAACACAATCTCAAATTAAGGGGTTGTTTTACCTCTAATAAGGTTCTTGTGGCTCATATGCTAGAAAGAAAAAAAAAAGTCTGAAAAATTTACATGAAAGTCAAAAAAACTCAGGCAGACTGAGGTTAGTTTGTCCTATAGCTAGTCATCTGCACATTTGCAAAAAAAAACCCTTCCTTTCTGAAATCAAGAGAATCTTGGAAGAGCTTAATCTACTTACTAGGTTAGAATTAGATTTTTCACACTCTAAATTTTATTTCAATCATATTTTGAAAGTACAGCAAGGCCCTCAAAATTCCATTGTTTTAATTTACTTTCTAATATGTATTTGTAGGTTGTTCAAATTTTGTATATTTTTAACAGGAAAACCTAAAGTTGTAAGTATGATAATTTATGCAAATATACACAAACTATACAAAGAAATGTTGATAATCTAGGAAGATTTATAAAAACAGTAAAATAGGAAATTACTAAATTGTTGTTCTTGTTAGAAATACCTCAACAATGCATTTCCAAGTCTTCCCACCTATATAATTGAATTCATTTTCATCAAGTACTTTTGCTTATGTAATTCCCAAAATTATAATTTTAAATTATGAAAGACAAGTTCTGTGTACAAAATTTACATTTGCATTATACTCTGAAATGCAGCTTTATAGAAGAAAATTTAAATTCTTGTTTTCTTACAATAAATTGGCTTAAACTATTTACATATGGCTAAATGAATGTAGTGTAAAGTATCCTTTTGAAAAATAATTTAAACATTTTCCTAAATTTTAAAATGTAGTAAGTTGTTCAAAGTAATAACTATATTTTGCACTTAAAAATACATATAAAAATAGGAAAATTCAGTAACATTGTTTACTAAAGTGAAGATTTGAGGAAGTATGCTTTAATGAAATTGTCCTTTTATTAACTTTAGCTTTCTACTCCAACAATGGGTTATTTTGAGGTAGTATTTCCATTCTGTGTTAGTGATTAATATTCACTTTTTTTCCCAGTTTAGGTTTGTACACAGAAAAACAAAACAGAATCATTAGTATGATAAAACCTTAGTTTGCAATGTCAGAGTGACTTTGTAAATAAACTTTTTATTTCCTTTGAAAAGAAGTAAAATTACAAATATAAAGTGTTTTGTTTCAACACATCTGATAAGTGCAACAAACAACAGACTATGAAATACTTTTAGTAGAAAATCATAGCTAGTTTAAAATTATTCCTCACCAACACTCACTTGTACCAAAGAGCTGAAGCAAGAGTATTTTATTACTTACCAATGACTGGTTATCACCACAACTCTGGTATGAACAATGCTGTGGTATGATAAACCAAAAAAAAAAAAATAGCTGAAACAATTTTATCTTTGTTCGAAAGCAACAATAAAGGGAAAATATACCAATTTTCCTAGTTTCTGAATTTTCAATTTTTCTCTGCCTACGTATGCATTCTTTGGTTTTTCATCATTCCTACCAATTTTTAAACTGAAATAAATATAAAGAACTTAATATCTATGCCTTATAGGACATTGAAACACCCATTCAAATATATAGAAGGACATCGATAAACTTACATGAAAAGAAGGGACTCCTTGTAATAATAGCTAACTTTCATTGAGAATATATAACATTTGAGGCATTGTTTTTGGTTCCAGGCATGTCTCACAACCACCAAGTGAGGAAACACAGGCTCAGAGAAAAGTTAAGAATTATATAAATTCCTTATTACACTATTTCCTTATGTTTGATGAACAAGTACCTCCACCTAACTTTATTCATTCATTCATTCTTTACAATACTAGTTCACTGATCACAAAATATACATCCAGATTTTGGCAACATGAGCTTCTGTAATTACAGTAATTTCAGATTGCTTTCCTTCATGCCATTGCTATCCGAATGGTAAATCACATGTAATGTTTTTAATTGTATATGTGCAACTTGGCTATATATTACAACTAAGAAGCTAACAATTCAGCATGCCTTCCTTCTCATTAAATTTTATAGTTGACAGGTTAGAAAGGTGGTTGCTTACTGTCTAGTAAATTATTTTCATGCCTTTAGATGTCAGCTACATTGTTTTATAGGTATTTGTCTTCTCGGTAGTACTTTCCTTGTGAAAGGACCAAACTAACGCCATGACAGGCCTCAGAAAGTCTCAGAAATCAGAGGGCCTAAGTTTCAGTTTCCCTGAAACCACCTGAAGGAATAGGAAAATTTTAAGTAAGCTCTGACCCTTGGCCTGAGTCATAAAAACCGGCCTGGACATATTTGCAAAACAGGACCTGAGTATATACCAGAAACCAACAAACCGTAAAGATAAAGTAAAGAATGCCGAAGCCCTGTGGGGGGACTCTAATAGAAATATTTTTGCTATCGAATCATCAACAGACCACCCCCTCGCCTCCCCTTAGGTATAGTTTCTTTCCCTTTAAAACCTCCTGTAAAATTCTGCTCGGGGTCGGACTCTGCTCCTGCGTGAGATATGAGTCTTGACCCCAGCGTGCTGGTAAAATCAATAAACCTCTTGCTGTTTGCATCAAGACCGGTCTCTTGTGAGTATTTGGGTCGCCGTCCATCCCGGGGCTGAGCAGGGCCTGTTTTCCGGGCCTTACATTTGGGGGCTCGTCCGGGATCTGCGGCCACCTTATTCTCCAGAGACCCACTTGGAGGTAAGCAAAGGATCCTTAAGTTTCTGTGTGCGCCGGCGCCTGTTTGTTCTGTCAGATACCTGGGTCTGTGAAAAGCGCTTTCGGTTTGGCAGCCGCTTGCCCCTCCTGTAAGGGAACGGAAAGCTGTGGTAAGGCAGACGTGCCAGGGGCCACAAGCTGCAACCCTGGGGGACGCCCCTGGGTGTGAAACGGGGGATTTTTCCGCCCATCTGTTGGAAGGGGAAAGGGTCCGGTTTGAGCGGATTCAACGGAGGGACCCTCCCCCGTCGGAATCTGTTGGAAGGGGAAAGGGTCCGGTTACGTAGGGACCCTCCCCCGTCTGAATACCTCTCCTGTCTGTGGAAAACGAGAGGAGGAAAGTGTTTGTTGGCGTCTTTTGTCGTTTTGTGGCTTGCTGTTTTTGTGTATTTAGTAACGACCAAAATGGGACAGACTGTGACAACCCCTTTGTCTCTGACTTTGGACTGCTGGACGGACGTCAAGAATAGGGCCCATGACTTGTCTGTAGAAGTTAGAAAAAGGCAATGGCAGACCCTCTGCTCGACTGAATGGCCGGCCTTCAATGTAGGCTGGCCTCCTGAGGGTACTTTTAATAGAGAGTTAATTTTTGCAGTTAAAAATCTTGTTTTTCAGCCAGGACCCGATTCTCACCCTGACCACCAACCCTACATCATGTAACCAATAAGGAAAACTGCTGTTTTGATTGTTTCCTTTCATCATATACTTCTTTGTCCATATTGTGTAAAAGTAATTTCTCATAACAAAAGCTGTCTTCCTCTCTTCTCTGAGTATTAAAGTGAACAACTGAGCAGTAGAGGGTTTGGACTTGTATCCCTGCCATCCCTGGGCAGCCCCTGCAGCAGAAGATGGCAGAGGTGTTACAGCTACAGAAGATGGGGGTGGGAGGGAGGAATCCAAGTGATCCTGGCCTCAGAAATTCAGGCCTGCCTGTATTCATTTACAGGGAGATTTTTCTAAATGTAAGAATCTCATTTCAGAGTATGGGGAGAGGTCTGTTGTTAATTTATTGTTAACTTTTTGAAATTGGATTACAAAATGTCTGCTCCTTCAGCTTGGGCTGGACAGTTGATTTAATAAACTAGGCAGCTTCTTGTATACTTTGGCAATAAGCTTTCTTAACAGGCAAAGCTTCTCTTGTAAGAACTGGAAGCATTTGCTTTTTTTCAGTTCGTATCCAGTGTTTTTTAAAGGGGCCAAAGATTGACTTTGCACTGTATTTTTCCACTGCAGTTAATGGGCCACTGATTTCCCCCACACCCAAGTTATCAAGCCTCTCTCCTTCCCTCCCTCTCTCTGTTTCTCTCTTTGGAAATGTAATTGATTTGAGAGACTGCACTGTTTCTGCAGGGTGGGGGAGTCAGCATGGAGCAGGTATGTAAGGCCAGAAATACACTTTCAGCAAGGCTCCCTCACTTGCACTCTCCTGTAAGTCAGTAAATTGTTATATATTACCCCTTCCTCCCATAAGTCTTTTTAAAATGTGGATAGATGGGACCCTACTGAAATTGTGTATCATACTATGGGTAATATCTTTTTCATATACATATTAAAGTGTGAAGTTGTTTTGCTTGTACCATTCCAGTTTTGAGCTGCAATAGTTCATTGTTGTAATTGAAGAAAAGATTTCTTCATAAATAACTTTAAAGATGAACACATACAACAGAATATAGAAAATCTTTCAATAATTGTAATTATAAGGGAGAAACTGATGTTTACTTTGATCTTTAAAATTGTGGCACCTGTTAACCTTTTAGTAACTTTATTTCTGTATTGCTTTGATATTTTATGAGATTAGCTTTGAGAAATAGTCTTGATTTTTATGTCTGAACCAAAGTTTCAAGTGTTGGTACTAAATAGGGCCAGAGCTGCAGGAACCCCCAAACCTAAAATATATCCTGAAGTAGAATCCCCTCCCGAATGGCCGGAACCTAACCCTCCCCCGTATTATCTTGAAAAGGCGGCAGAACCTGCTGAAAAGGCGGCAGAACCTGCTCCAGCCCCTGAGCCACAACCTGCTCAGCCGGTAGTACAAGAAAGGGAAGAGGAAGGGCCCAATGCTCCCCCTTTACCAGCAGCAGCGGGTACCAGGAGTCATAGAGGGGCCCCTCCTGGGGATGGGCCAGATTCTACTGTCACTCTCCCACTAAGAGTTTATGGCCCACCCGTGCCACCCCCTGGAGTCCAACCCATGCAGTATTGGCCATTTTTTTCTGCAGATATATATAATTGGAAGGTTAATCATGCTTCCTTCTCAGAAAACCCTGCAGGTCTTACAGGATTGATGGAGTCTCTCATGTTCTCCCACCAACCCACTTGGGATGATTGCCAGCAACTGTTGCAGTCTCTTTTCACCACAGAAGAGAGAGAGAATCCTGTTGGAAGCCCGGAAAAATGTTTTAGGAGACAATGGGCAACCCTCCCAACTTCCCCATGTGATAGATGCTGGATTCCTGCTGACTCGACCCAACTGGGACTTCAACACTCCGGAAGGTAGGGAGAGGTTGACTGTCTACCGCCGGGCTCTGGTGGCAGGTCTCAAGGGGGCTGCGCGACAGCCCACTAATCTGGCTAAGGTAAGAGAAATTCTTCAGGGGCCCACTGAACCGCCTTCAGTTTTTCTTGAGCGCCTCATGGAGGCTTATAGGCGCTATACTCCTTTGGATCCCACCTCTGAGGGACAGCGGGCAGCCGTAGCTATGGCATTTATAGGGCAATCAGCTTCTGATATCAAAAAGAAGCTGCAGCGACTCGAAGGATTGAAGGATTTTACTTTACAGGACCTAGTGAAGGAGGCTGAGAAAGTGTATCACAAAAGAGAGACACAGGAAGAGAAAGAAGAAAGGGAGAAGAGAGAGAGAAAGGAAAGGGAGGATAGAAGAGACAGAAAACAGGAGGAAAACTCATCTAGAATTTTGGCCACAGTGGTAGGAGAGAAAGAAAGAGGATTTCAAGGGCCTAGGCAGGTAGGGAACCTGAGCAACAGGGGCCAGAAGACAACGAGAAGCATGGGCAGACCACCCCTTGACAAAGATCAATGTGCCTACTGCAAGGAGAGAGGGGGAGTAGCCAGGGGAGTTCTTACCCAGGCCTTGGGACCCTGGAAGAGGCCAGTGGCATACCTGTCAAAGAAACTGGACCCAGTGGCCAGCGGATGGCCATCCTGCTTAAAGGCCATTGCAGCAGTCGCGATCCTGATCAAGGACGCTGACAAACTGACTATGGGACAACAGGTGACTGTAATTGCAGCCCATGCCCTAGAGAGTGTTATTCGCCAGCCTCCTGATCGGTGGATGACAAATGCTCGCATGACCCACTACCAAAGCTTACTGCTGACGGAGAGAATCATCTTTGGCCAG
>JAVSCE010012437.1:0-41155 GCA_032199065.1 Smutsia gigantea | reverse complement strand
AACATTCCATTAGATTCCATCACATTCCATAACAGTCTATTAAACTCTATTGCATAACATTCCATTCCATTCGTTAATATTCCATTCTATTTCCAAAAGTTCCATTCTGTCCATAATATTGTATTCAATTCCATGACATTCCATTCCATTCAATAACGTTCCATTCCAGTCCAAAACATTCTATTACTTAATATTCCTAACATTCCATTCCATTCAATAAAATTCCTTTCCAAACAATAACATTCTACTACATTACATTTCATAATATTCCATTACATTCAATAACTCTCCATTAAATTCCACAACATTCCATTCCATTCCATAACATTCCTTTCAATTCCACAACACTCCAATCCATTTAACATTATATTCCATTCTATTGCATAATGTTCCCTTCCAGTCCATAACACTCAACTCCATTGCATAAGATTCTATCCCATTACAGTCCGTACATTCCACTCCATTCCAGAACATTCTATTCGATTCCATAATTTTCTATCCTATTCTATTCCATAATATTCCATTCCATTCATTAAAATTCAGTTCTATTCCCCAAATTCCACTTCATAGCATAATATTCCATTCAATTACATAACATTCCATTCCATCCCATTCTATTACATTGTTTCATAAACTTCTATTCCAGTCCACAACATTCCATATCATTCCACAGCCTTCCATTCCATTCCATAACATTCCATTCCAATCCATAACATTCCATTCCATTCCATAACATTCTATCATATTCAATTCCATAAATTCAATTATTAAAAATTCCATTCTATTCCTCAAAATTCCATTCTATTCCTTAAGATTCCATGCCATTAATAACATTGTATTTCAATCCAAATATTGCATTAAATTATTTTACATAACATTCCATTTCCCTCATAATATTCTTATGCATTTTTCCATAATATTCCTTTCCACTCATTAACATTCCCTTCTATTCCCCAACATTCCATTAACTTCCATAACATTCCACTCCATTCCATAACAATCTATTACATTCTATTTTATTCAAATAAATTCCATGCCACAACATTCTTCACATTCTTTTCCATGACATACCATTACATTCGTTAACATTCCATTCTTATCCCCCACATTTCATTCCATTCCATAATCTTGCATTCCAATAAATAACATCCATTCCATTCCAAAACATTCTTTTACATTCTACTGCATAACATTCTATTCCATTTCACATTACTTTCCTTTCCACAACATTCCATTCAATTCCATATCATTTTATGCCATTCTATTACATAAAATTACATACAAGAAGTTAACATTCCAGTCTAGTCCCAACATTCTATTCCATTTCATAACATCCCATTCTGTTAATAACATTCCATTTCATTCCAAAATTCTCTATTACCTTCTTTTGCATAACATTCCACTCAATTCCACAACATTCCATTGCATTACAAAATATTCCATTCCACGCCATTCCATTCCATAACATTTTATTACATTCTATTGCATAATGTTTCATTATACTCTATAACATTCTACCACATTTTTCCATAATATTCCAATTTATTTGTTAACATTCCATTCCATTCCAAAACATACCATTCCATTCCTTAACATTCAATTCCATTACCTTCTTTTAAATCCTATAGCATAACATTCCACTTTGTTCCATACCATTCTATCCCAATCTATTCCATATCATTCTATTCCTTTTGTTTTCATTCCATTACATACCCAAATATTCCATTCCATTCCATAACTGTACATATCAATAAATAACATTCCATTTCATTGCAAAACATTGTGCTACTTTCAATTGTATATCATTCTGTTTCATTCCATAATATTCGATTCTATTCAACATTCCATTAAATAAACATTCCATTCTGTTCCACAACATTCTATTATATTCTATTTGATAAAACTCCATCACAGTCATTAACATTCCATTCTACTTCCCAGCATTCCATTCCATTCCATAATATTGCATTAGTTAAGCAACATTCCATTACATTCCAAAACATTCTATTGGAGTTCATTTCACAACATTCCATTCTATTCCCCAACATTCCTTTCCATTCCGCAACATTCCATTCCATTAATTGACATTCCATTCAATTCCAAAACATTCTATTACATTCGATTTCCTTACATACCATTCCATTCCATGACATTCCTTTCAATTCCAGAACATTCTATAACACTGTACTACTGCATGGCATTCAATTATCTTAAATAATATTCAACCCCACTTTTTCCATAATGTTACATTTCATTCAATACTCAATTCTATTCCCAGACATTCCATTCAATTCAAAAATATTCAATTACATTATATTGCATAACATTCCATTGCATTGCAAAACATTCCATTTCAATCCATAATATTCTCTTTCATTTTATTGCATGACATACCATTCAATTCCAAAATATTTCATTCCATTACAAACTATTCGATTCCATTCCATAACATTCCATTCAATTGCACATTCCATTCCATTCCATAACTTTCGTTTCCATTCCATAACTTTCCATCCCGTTCTATTCCAAAATATTCCATTCCATATGTTAAAATTCGATTCTGTTGCATAACATTCCATAACATTCCATTACATTCCACAACAGTCCATTGCACTCCATAATATCATACTACATTCCACTGCAAAGCATTCCATAACATTCTACCCAAATTATTCCATGGTATTCCATTCCATTCATTAACATTCCATTCTATTCCCCAACATTCCATTAACTTCAATAACATTTCACTCCATTCCATAACAATCTATCACATTCTCTTTCATTACCTTTCATTCCATTCCACAACATTCTATCACATTCTATTCCATAACATACCATTACATTCTTTAACCTTCCATTCAAATCCCCTTTATTTCATTCCATTCCATAATATTGTATTCTGTTAAATAACATTCCATTCCATTCCAAAACATTCTTTTACATGCTATTGCACAACATTCTATTCCACTTCACATTCCATTCTTTTCCACAACGTTCCATTCCATTAAATAACACTCCATTTTATTCCAAAAGATTTTATTACATTCTAATGAATAATATTTCTTTATATTCAACCACATTCCGTTCCATTCCATAACATTCTATTACATTATAAACCACAATATTCCATTCCATTTCATTCGGCCCCATTTCATAATATTCTGTTTTATTCTATTCCATAATATTCCATTTCTTTCCATAACATTGTATCCCATTAAAATCCATAATGTTCTTTCCATTAGTTAATAATCCATTGTATTCCCCAACATTCAAATCCATCCCATAATATTCCAACCCGTAATATTCCATTCCATTAGGTAATACTCCATTCTTTTCAAAAGCATTCTCTACCATTCTATTGAATAATACACCTTTCTATTCCATAACATTCCATTCCATTCAATAACATTTCACTGCATTCCAAAACATTCTATTACTTTATATTGCTAAATTCCATTCCATTCAATAACATTCCTTTCCAATGCATAACATTCTATTACATTCCATTGCATAGCATACCATTACATTCCATCTTTCCTTTAAATTCCACAACATTCCATGCCATTCCATAACACTCCATTCATTTCCACATTCCATTCCATAACATTCTATCCCATTCCATTCCAAAACATGCCATTCCATTTGTTAAAATCCATTTTATTCCCCAACATTCCAATCCATTCCATAAGATTCAATTCGATTAAATAATATTCCATTCAATTCCAGACCTCTGATACATTCTCTTCCATAATATTCCATTACATACCACACCAAAATTCCACTCAATTCCAAAACATTGCATTCCATTCCATTTCATGACATTTTAGCCTGTTCTATTCCATATTCCATTCCATTCGTTAAAATTCTTTTCTATTCCCCAATATTCCACTTCATACAACATTTCATTCCATTCCAGCATTGCATTAAATTCTATTGTATAAAATTCCATTCCAGTAGACAACATTCCATTCCACACCAAAACATTCCATTCCATTCCATAACATTCTATTACATTCTATTGCACATTCCATTCCACTTCATTTCATAACATTCTATTATATTCTATTACATTACATTCTATAACTTTCCATAACATTTTATCCCATTATAATCCCTAATATTCATTCCGTTCATTAATATTCCATTGTATTCCAATTCTATTCCATTCAATAAAATTCCATTCCATTCCATAAAATTCCATCATATGAAATAACATTCCATCCCATTCCAAAATTTTCTGTTACATTCTATTGCATAACATTGCATTCCATTTCACATTTCATTCCATTCCGCAATATTCCATTCCATTCCATAAAACTCTGTCCTATTCTATTCCATAGCATTCCATTTAATTCAATACATTCCATTCCATTCCAGAACATTCTTTTACTTTGTGTTGCTAACATTCCGTTCCATTCAATAACATTCCTCTCCAATCCGTGGTATTATATTACATTCAATTCCATAACATACCATTCCATACCATTCCATTCGATAACATAGAATGGATTATTAACGAATGGAATGAATTTTATGGATTATAATGAGATAATATATAATGGAATGGAATAGAGTATTATGCGAGAGAATGTCATAGAATATCTGGAAAGGAATGCAATGTATTTAATGAAATGAATGTTATGGAATAGGATGGACTAGAATCTTATAGAATGTAGTGAAATTTTATGCATATGAATGAACTAGAATGTTGCGTAATGAACTGGAATATTTTGGAATGGAATGGAATACTGTGGATTGGAATGGATTGTTGTGGAATGTAATGGAATGTTATGCAATAGAATGTAATAGAATGTTTGAAATGGAATGGAATGTTGTGTAATCAAAGGGAATGTTATGGTATGAAGTGGAATGTTGGGGAGGAGAACCGAATTTTAATGAATCGAATGGAATGAAAGTTATGGTATAGAACAGTATAGAATGTTATGGAGTGGAATGGAATGTTGTGGAATTGAATGGGATAGAAAATAATACATTGGAATGGAATGTTGTTGAATAGAATCGAATGTTATGGAACGAAATTGTATATTATGTAATAGAAAGTAATCAAATGTTTTGGAAAGGAATGGAGTGTTATTTAATGGAATAGAATGTTATGGAATGGAATTGAATTATATGGAAAGAGTGAGATTGAATGTTAGGGAATAGAATGGAATGATATGGAATAGAATGTCACAGAATGTTAAGGAATGGAATGGAATGTTGTGGAATGTAATGTAATGTTGGGGAATAGACTGGAATGGTAATGAATGGAATGGAATGTATGGAATAATTTGGGGAGAATGTTATGGAATGGAATGGAATGTTGTGAAGTACAATGTAGAGGATATTATGGAATTCAATGGAATGCTGTGGAATGTAATGGAATGTTATGAAATGGAATGGAATATTCTGAAACAGAACTGAACTTTATTGTATGGAATGGAATATTATGAAATATAATGGGATAGAATGTTATGGAATGGTATCAAATGTTATGGAATGGAATGGAATGGTGTGGAATTGAATGTAATATTTTGGAATGGAATGATATGGAATGTAATAGAATGAAATAGAATATTATGGATTGGAATGGAGTGTTGTGGGATGTAATGGAATGTGATGTAATGGAATGTTATTTAATGGAATGGAATGTTCTGCAACAGAACTGAAATTTATCATATGGAATGGAATATTATTGGATAGAATGTGATAGAATGTTATGGAATGGTATTAAATGTTATGGAATGGAATGGAATGGTGTGGAATTGAATTTAATATTTTCTAATGGAATGATATGTAATGCAATAGAATGAAATAGAATATTATGGATTCGAATGGAATGTTTTGGAATGCAATGGACAGTTATACAATATAATATAATTGTTTTGGTAGGAAGTGGAAAGTTATTAATGGAATGGAATGGAGTGTTACACATAGAACTGGAATGTTGGGAAATAGAATGGAATATTAACGAATGGAATGGAATGTTATGGAACAGAATGTGATACAATATAATGGAATGGAATGGAATGTTATGAAATAAAATGTAATAGAATGTTTTGGAATGTAATGGAGTGTTATTGGAAGAATACAATATCATTGAATGCAATGGAATGTTGAGGATTACAATGGAGTGTTACTGAATGCAATGGAATGTTATGGAATAGAATGTGATAGAATGTTGTGGAACGGGATGGAATGTTATGAAATGGAGTGTAGTAGAATGCAATGGAATGTTTTGGAATGTTGTATAGAATCGAATACTATGGAATGAAACAGAATGATTTACAACAGAAAGTAATGCAATGTTTTGGAATGGAATGGAATGTTATTTAATGGAATGTACAGTTATGGAATGGAATGGAATATTGTGGAATAGAATGGAATAATAATGAAAGGAATGGAATAGATAGGGATAGAATGTTATGGAATGAAATGCAATGTTATGCTATAGACTTTGATAGAACTTATGGAATTGAATGGAATGTTAAGGAATGGAATAACATATTGGGGAATAGAATGGAATGTTAACGAATGAAATGGAATATTATGGAAAATTTTGTAGAAGGTTATGGAATGTCATGAAATAGAATGTAATTGAATGTTATGGAATGGAGTAGAGTGGAGTGGAATATTTTGTAATGAAATGGAATGTTGTGGAATTGAATGGAATGTTAAGGAATGGAATGGAATGTTATTCAAAAGAATATAATAGAATATTTTGGAATGGAATGGAATGTGATTAATGGAATGGAATCTTAAGGAGTGGAGTGGAATGGGGGGAATAGAATGCAATCTTAAAGAATTGAGTGGAATGTTATGGAATGGAAAGAATTTTACAGAATGTAATGGAATGTTATGGAATGGAATGGAATAAGGACTGGAATGGCATGTGGGGGAATAGAATCAATTAACAAATGAAATGTAATATTATAGAAAAATATAGTAGAATGTTATGGAGTGTAATGGAATGTTATGCAATAGAATGTTATTGAATGGAATTTAGTGGAATAGGATATTTGGTAATGCAATGGAATGTTGTGGAATTGAATTGAATGTTATGGAGTGAAATGGAATGGAATGTTATGCAAAAGAATGTAATAGAATATTGTGGAATGGAATATGTTCTTAATGGGATTGAATCTTAAGGAATGGAGGGAAATGTTGGGGAATAGAATGGAATTTTAAATACCTGCATGCAATGTTATGCAGTAGAAAATGATAGAATGTTAGGAAATGGTATGGAATGTTATGGAATGTAATGGAATGTTGTGAAATGGAATTTAATGTGGACTGGAATGGAATTTTATTCAATAGAATGTAAAAGAATGTTTGGAATGAAATGGAATGTTATGTAATTGAATGGAATGTTACGGTATGAAGTGGAATACTGGGGAATACAACAGAACTTTAACGAACAGAATGGAAAGTTATGGAATAGAAGAGGAAAGAAGTTTATGGAATGGATTGCAATGTTGTGGAATTGAATGGAAAGTTATGGAATGGAATTTTATGGAATGTAATGAAATGTTACAGAATGGAATGGAAAGCTATACAAGAGAATGTAATAGAATGACTGGAAAGGAATGGAATGTTATTTAATAAAATTCAATGTTATTTAATGGAGTGGAATTTTGGGGAATAAAATGTAATTTTAATGAATGGAATGGAATGCTTTGGAATGAAATGGGTTAGAATGTTATGGAATGAAACGGAATGTTTTGGAATTGAATGGAATGTTATAGAATGGAATGGAATGTTGTGAAATGGAACAAATACTGTGGAATGGAATAGAATGTTGGACAATAGAATGGGATGTTAAGGAATTGAATCGAATGGTATGGAATAATTGGGGTAGAATATTATGGAATGTAATGCAATGTTATGCAATGGAATGTATAAGGATATTATGGAATGTTTCAGAAGGTAATGCAATGTTATTGAATGAGATAGAATGCTATGCAACAGTATGTAATAGAATATTATGGATTAGAAAAGAATGTTATTGAATGGAATGTTAGTAATTGGATGTTTTGGAATGGAATGGAATGTTATTGAATGTAATGGAAGGTTATGGAATTGAATATAATGTTATGGAATGGAATGGAACTTTTGGGAATAGAATAGATTTGAATGAATGGAATGGAATGTTATGAAATAGAATGGGTTTGAAGGATATGGAATTGAATAGAATAAGGAATATTATTCAATAGAATGTAGTAGAGTGTTTTGGAATAGCATGCAGTGTTATTAAAAGGAATGAAACGTTATGGAATTGAGTGGAATGTTTTGGAAAAGAATGGAATGTTACTGAATGGTGTGGAACCTTATCTAATACAATGGGCTGGAAAGTTACATAATGAACGAAATTTTGTGGAATAGAATACAATGTTGTGAAATGGATTGCAATGTTATGCAATAGAATGTAATAGAATGTTTTCGAATGGAATGCAGTGTTACAGAATGGAATGGAATTCTATGGAATGTTATGGAATGGAATGGAAGTTTTTGGAATATAATGGAATATTAATGAATGGAATGGAATGTTATGCAATAGAATGGGACAGAATGTTATGGAATGGAATGTTGTGGAATAACACGGAATGTTATGAAACGGAAAGCAGCATTATTCAATAAAATGTAATAGAATGGAACGTTATTTAATGGAATGGAATGTTATGGAATGGAAGGGAATGTTGCGGAAAAGAATAGAATGTTAATGAATGAGTTGAAATGTTATGTAATAAAATGGGCTAGAATGTTATGGAATTGAATGAAATGTTGAGGAATGGAATTGAATGTTATGCAATAGGATGCTTTGGAATGGAATGGAATGTTATGTAATGGAATGAAAAGTTGCAGAATAGAATGGAATATTAAATGGAATGAATCTTATGGATTATACTGGGATAAAATGTTATGGAATGGAATTTTATGCAATACAATATAAAGTTATAAAATTGAACAGAATGTAATATGCTACAGAATGTCATTAAATGTTATGGAATGGAATGGAGTATTGTGGAATGGTATAGAATTTTATACACTAGAATGTGGTAGCACATAAGAATGCAAGGCAATGTTAATGAAATGGAATGTTATGGAATGCAGTGGAATGTTAAGGAATAGGATTGAATAGAATCTTATGGGATGCAGTGGAATTTTATGCAATAGAAAGGAATAGAATGTTATGGAATGAAGTGGAATCTTATGGAATGAAATGGAATGTTGTGAATTGGAATGGGTTGTTGTCGAATGGAATGAAATGTTATGAAATAAAATGTAATAGGATGTTTGAAATGGATTGGAATGTTATGCAATAGAGATTAATAGAATGTTATGGAATGTTACGGAATGGAATTAACTGTGGAATGGATAGAATTTTATCGTATAGAAAGGAGTATTTTTCAATATATTTTAATAGAGCATTTTGAAATAGAAAAGAATGTTAATTGGAATGGAATGTTGTGAAATGCAGTGAAATGGTATGCAACAGAATGTAGTAGAATGTTATGGAATAGCATGGAATGTTATTTAATGGAAAGGAATGTTATGGAATGGAATGGAGTAGAATGTGATGGAACGTTATGTAATGGAATGGAATGTTGGGGAAAAGAATGGAATGTTAACATATGGAATGGAATTTTATGTAACAGAATAGCCTAAAATGATATGGAATGGAATGGAATGTTGGGGAAAGGAATGGAATATGAAATGGAATAATCTTATGCAATACAATGTTAAAGAATGTGTTGGAATAGAATAGACTGTTATTTAAGAGAAGGCAATATTATTTTATGGAATAGAGTATGATAGAATGTTGTGGAATGGAATGGAATATAATGCAATACAATGTGACAGATTGTTATGGAATGTATTTGAAGTTAATGGAATGTTGGGGAATAGAATGGAATGTTAACAAATGGAATGGAATATTATGAAATAATTTGGGTAGAGTGTTATGGAATGTTATGCAGTAGAATGTAATACGATATTATGGAAGTAGTGGATATTTTGGAATGTAAGAATGTTATGTTATGGAATGGAATGTTATGCAATAGAATGTAATAGGATACCATGGAATGGAATGGAGTTTTGTGTAATGTAATGGAATCTTATGGAATTGAATGGAATGTTATCCAACAGAACTGAATTTTAACATATGGAACGTAATATTAAGCAACAGATCAGGATAGAATGTTATGGAATGGAATTGATTGTTTCGGAATGGAAGGAATGTTATGGAATGGAATGGGATATTTTGGAATGGAATGGTATGCTATGAAATAGAATGAAATAGAATATTTTGGATTGCAATGAAATGTTTTGGAATGCAATGGATTGTTATGCAATATAATGTAATTGAACATTTTTAAATGGAATGGAATGCTATTGAAAGGAGCAGAATGTTATTTAATGGAATTGAATGGAATAGAATGTCGGAGAATAGAATTGAACATAAACGAATGGAATGCAACATTATGGAATACATGGGGTTGAAAGTTATTTAATTGAATTAAATGTTTTGCATTACAATGTTGTAGAATATTATGGAATGGAATTGAATATTATGTAACATAATGGAATTTTATGCAATAGAATGTAATAGAATGTTTTGGAAGGGAATGGAAACTTAATGGAATGGAATGGAATAGAACAGAATCGAGTGTTATGAATTGGAATTGAATGCAAATAGAATGGAATATAAACAAATGGAATGGAATGTTATGGAATAGAATGTCACAGAATATTATGGAATGGAATGGGATGTTATCCAGCAGAATGTAATAGAATTTTATGGAATGTTATAGAATGTTCTGGAATGGAAAGGAATACTATTCAATAGAAAGTAATGGAATGTTTTGGAATATAAGGGAATGTTATTTAATGGTTTGGAATGTTGCAGAATGGAACAGAAAGAAATATTAACAAATATAATAGAATGTTATGTAACAGAATAGGCTTGAGTGTTATGGAATTGAATGGAATGTTGTGGAATTGAAAGGAATGATATAGAATGGAGCTGTGGGTAATGCAAGAGAATGTAATAAAAGGTTTTGGAATCTAATGGAATGGAATGTTGGGGATTAGAATGGAATGTAAAATGGAATGGAATGGAATGCAGTAGAATGTAATAGAATACTTTGGAATGTAATGGAATGTTATTTAGCAAATGCAATATTATGGAATGTTATGGAATGCTGGAGTTATAAAGGAATATTATCGAATGCAATGGAATAGAATGTGTTAGAATGTTGTGGAATGAATGGAATTTTATGAAACTGAATGTAGTAGAATGGAATGGAATGATATGCAATAGAATCAAATATGGAACAAAATAGAATGATACACAATAGAAAGTAATACAATGTTTTGGAATGGAATGGAATATTTAATGGGATGTACATTTATGGAATGGAATAGAATATTGGTGAATAGAATGAAATGACAAGGAAAGGAATGGAATGATATGGAATAGATTGAAATAGAATGTTATGAAACGAAATGAATAGTTATGCTACAGAATTTGAAAGAATGTTCTGAAATAAATGGACTGGAATGTTAAGGAATGGAATAGCATGCTGGGGAATAGAATGTAATGTTAACAAATGAAATGGAATATTTGGAATATTTTGTAATGCAATGTAATGTGGAATTGAATGGAATGTTATGGAATGGAAAGGAATGTTATGCAAAAGAATGTATCAGAATATTTTGGAATGGAATGGAAAGTTATAAATGGAATGTAATCTTAAAGAATGGAGCAGAATGTTTTGGAATATAATGGAATTTTAAAGAACTGAATAGAACTTATGGAATAGAATGTGACGGAATTTTATGTAATGAAATGGAATGTTATGGAATGTAATATTGTGGACTAGAATTCAATATTATACAATGGAATGTAATAGAATGTTTGGAATGGAATGGAATGTTACGTAAATGAATGAAATGTTATGGCATGACATAGAATGTTTGGGAATAAAACCGAATATTAACGCATGGAATAGAATGTTATGGAATGGAATGGGACAGAATGTTATGTTATAGAATTGAATCTTATGGAATGGAGTGGAATGTTGTGGACTTCAATGGAATGTTAAGGAATGGAATGGAATGTTCTGCAATGTAATGGAATGTAAATAAAAGTTATGTAAGAGAACATAATAGAATGTCTGTAAAGTATGGAATGTTATTGAGTCAAATGGAATGGAATGGAGTGGAATGTTGAGAAATAAAAAGGAGTTTTAATGAATGGAATGGAATGCTTTGGAATGGAACGTGATAGCATTATAGAACGGAAAGGAATGTTGAGGAATGGAAAAGATGATTGTGGAATGGAGTAGGATGTTGTGGAATAGAATAGAATGTTAATGAATGGAATGGAAAATTATGGAATACATATGGCAGAATGTCATGCAAAGTAATGGAATGTTATGCAAAGGAGTGTATTAGGATATTATAGAATGTAATATAACGTTTGGAAGGTAATGGAATGTTATGGAATTGAATGGAATGATATATAATTGAATGGAATGCTTTGGTATGAAGTGGACTGTTGGGGAATAGAGCCGAATTTTAACGATTGGAATGGAGTGTTATGGAATAGAAAGGGATAGAATGTTATGGAATGGAATGAAATGTGGAATTTAATGGAAAGTTATTGAATGTAATGGTATATTAGACAATGGAATGTAATATAATATTATGAATTGGAAAGGAATGTTAATGAATGGAATGTAAAGGTAGCAACATAAAGTAATAGAAAGTTTTGGGATGGAATGGAAGGTTATTGAATGGAATGGAATTCAATATAATGTTATAGAATTGAATGGAACTTTTGGGAAGAGAATGGAATATTAATGAATGGAACATAATGTTATGGAATAGAATGGGACAAAATATTATGGAATGGAATGGAAATTTTACAATAGAGTTTAAAAGAATGTTTGGAATGTTATAGAATAGAATGAAATGTTAGGTAATATAATGGAATGATATAGTACATAAAGGAATATTATTCAATAGAATATGATGGAATGGAAATAGAATGGAATGTTATTAAATGGAATGGAACGTTGTGGGAAAGGATGCAATGTTAATGAATGGTAAGGAATGTTACATAATAGAATGGGCTAGAATATTACATAATGGAATGGAATGTTGTGGATTGGACTGTAATGTGAAGTGGAATACAATGTTATGCAATAGAATGTAATATAATATTTTGGAACGGAACGGAATGTTATTTAATGGAATGGAATTTTATGGAATGGAATGGAAGGTTATGGAATGGAATAGAACGTTGGGGAATACAATGGAATATTAATGAATGAAGTGAATATTATGGATTAAATTGGGTTAAAATGCTATGGAAAGGAATGGAATTTTATGTAATAGAATAAAATAGGATGTTATGAAATGGAATGGAAGGGAATGTTATGCAATAGGATGAAATGGAATGTTATGGAATGGAAGGTTATTGAAAAGAGGAATATTATTCAATAGAATGTAATAAATGTTCTGGAATAAAACAGAATGATATTTAATTGAATGGAATATTATGGAATGGAATGGAATGTTGTGGAAAGAAATTGGAATGTTGTGAACTGGAATGAAATGTTATGCAATAGAATGTAATAGAATGTTTGGAATGGTATGGACTGTTATGTAAACGAATGGAATGTTATGTTATGAAGGAATGTTGGGGACTAGAACCGAATATTAATGAATGGAATGGAATGTTATGGAATAGAACAGGACAGAATGTTATGGAATGAAATCGAATGTTATGGAATGGAATGGAATGTTGAGGAATTAAATGGAAAGTTATGGAATGGAATGGAATGGTGTGGATTGTCATGTAATGGAATGGAATATTATATAAGAAAATGTAATTGAATGCCTGGAAAGGAATGGAATGTTATTTAATAGAACGGAATATTATGGGATGGTGTGAATGGTGTGGAATAAAATGGAATTTTAACAAATGGAATGGAATATTTTGGAATTGACTGGATAGAATGTTATGGAAGGCATTGGAATATTGTGGAATTGAATGGAATGTTATGGAATGGAATGGAATGTTATGGAATGATGTGGATGGGAATGAATTCCTGTGAAATAGAATAGACTGTTAACCAAAAGAATGTAATAGAATTTTTGGAATTGAATGGAATGTTATGTAATCGAATGGAAGCTTATGGTGTGAAGTGGAATGTGGGGTAATAGAATGAATTTTAACGAATGGAATGGAATGGAATGTTATGGAACAGAAAGGGATAGAATGTTATGGAATGGAATGGAATGTTGTGGAAATGAAGGGGATAGAATATAAGAGATTGGAATGGAATGTTGTTGAATAGAATAGAATGTTTTGGAATGAAATAAAATGTTATGCAATAGAAAGTAATGCAGTGTTATGGAAATGAATGGAATATTATTTAATGGAATGTACATTTATGGAATGAAATGGAATATTGGGGAGTAGAATGGAAAGTTAACAAAAAGAATGGAATGTTATGGAATAGAATGGGATATAATGTTATACAATGGCATGGAATTTTATGCAATAGAGTCTAATAGAACATTATGGGAACATTATGGAATCGAGTGGAATGTTAAGGATTGGAATGCATGTTGCAAAATAGAATGGAATATAAATGAATGAAATGGTATACTATGGAAAATGTAGAATATTACGGACTGTAATGTGATGTTATGCAACAAAATGTAATCGAATGGTATGGAATGGAATGGAGTGGAACGGAATATTTTGCAATGCAATGGAATGTTGTGGAATCGCATGGAATGTTATGTGATAGAATGTAATAGAAAGTTTGGAATGGAATGGAATGTTATGGCATGAAGTGGAATGTTGAGGAATAGAACCAACTTTTAACGAATGTATTGGAATATTGTGGAATATTGGAATAGAATGTAATGGAATGGAATCGAATGTTCTGGACTGGAATGGATTGTTGTGGAATGGAATGGAATGTTGTGGAATTGAATGTGATAGAAGGTAATAGATTGGAATGGAAGCTTATTGAATCGAATTAAAGTTTATGGAATGGAATAGAACATTATTTAATGGAATGATATGTTATGGAATGAAATACAATGTTGGGGAATTGAATTGAACTTTAACGAATGGAATGGAATTTTATGGAAAAATAGCATAGAATGTTAAGGAATCGAATGGAATTTTATGCAATACAATGAATTGAATGTTTTTGAATGGAATTGAATGTTAGGGAATGAAATGGAATATTATGCAATGGAATGTCTTGGAATGGAATGCAATGTTGATTACTGAAATGGTGTGTTATGGAATTGAATGGAATGTTAATGAAAGGAATGAAATATTATAAAGAATTGGATAGAATGTTATGGATTGGAATGGAATGTCAAGGAATGTTATGCAAAAGAATGTAATAGAATATTTTGGAAAGGAGCAGAAGTTTATTTAATGGAGTGGAGTGTTATGGTGTGGAATAGAATGATGGGAAATAGAAGGGAATGGAATGCTAAGTAAAAGAATGGAATAGAATGTTGTGGAATGGAATAGAATGCAATGAAGTAGAATGAATTCGAAAGTTTTGTAATGAAATGGCATGTCATTTAATGGAATGGAATGCTATGGAATGAAATGTAATGTTGGGCAATAGGATCTGAAGTTAAGAAATGGCATGAAATGTTATGGAATAGAATGGGAGATAAAGTTATGGAATGAAATGGAATGTCATGCAAAAGAATGTAGTAGAATATTTTGGAATGGAACCTAATGTTAGGGAATTAAATGGAATATTCTGCAATGGAATGTAATAGAATGTTTTGGAGTCGAATGGAAAGCTATGGAATGGAATGGAATGTTGGGGAATAGAATGGATTGTTAAGGAATGGAATGGAATATTACATAATAGAATGGGATAGAATGTTATGGATTGGAGTGAAATGTTATGCAATGGACTGTAATAGAATATTATGAAATTGAATCAAGCGTTATGTAATGGAATGCAAGTTTGTGAAAATGAACGGAATGTTATAGAATGGAATGGAATGTCATGCAATAGAATGAATTAGAATATTTGGGAATGGAATGGAATGATATTTAATGGAATGGAATGTTATAGTATTGAATTGAACATTAACAAATGGAATGGAATATTATGGAATAGAATTCGAAAGAATATTATGGTTTGGATTGGAATGTTATGGAATGAATGGGATAGAATGTTATTATATTGGGTTTAATAGAATATTATTTAACGTTATGGAATGGAATGGAATATTGTGGAATGGAATGGAATGTTATGAAAGGAAAGGACTTTTATTCAAGAGAAAGTAATAGAATGTTTTGGAATATAATGGAATGTTATGGAAAGGAATGGAATGTTATTCAAGAGAATATAGTGTAATGTCTGGAAAGGAATGGAGTGTTATTTAATCGAATGGAATGGTATGGAACACAGTGAAATGTTGAGGAATTAAACGGAATTTTAGGAATGGAATGGAATGCTTTGGAATGGAATAAAATGTGGAATTGAGTGGATTGAAATGTTTTGGAATGGAATGGAATGTTGTGGAGTGGAATAGAATGCTGGGGAATAGAATGGAATGTTAATGAATGGAATGGAATATTATGGAATAAATGGTGTAGAATGTTATGGAATGTAAAGGCATGTTATGAAATGGAACATATTAGTATATTATGGAATGCAATGGAATGTTTGGAAGGTAATGGAATATTATGGAATGGAATAAAATGTATGCAAGATAATGTTATAGAATGTCTAGAACAGAATGAAATATTATGTAAGCAAGTGAAATGTTATGATATGAAGTGGAATGTAGGGGAATAGAACCGAAATTTAAAGAATGGAACGGAATGCTATGGAACAGAATGGGATATGATGTTATGGAATGGAATGGAATGCTGTGGAATTGAATAGAAAGTTTGGAATATAATGGCATATTATGCAATGTGTTGTAATAGAATATTATGGATTGGAAAGTAATGCAATTGAAAGGAATGGAGTGATAGCAATATAATGTAATTGAATGTCTTGGATTGGATTGGAATGTTATTGATGGAATGGACTCTTATGTAGTTGAATATTATGTCATGGAATGGAATGGAAATTTGGGAATAGAATTGAATATTAATGAATGGATTGGAATGTTATGGAATAGAATGGGAAAGAAGTTATGGAATGGAATGCTATGCAATTGAGTTTAATACAATGTCACTGAATGTTACGGAATGGAATGGAATGCTGTGTAATGGAACAGAATATTATGGAATATAAAGAAATATTATTCAATACAATGTAATAGAATGTTTTGTAATAGAATGGAATGTTATTAAATGGAATGTAATGTTATGGAATGGAATGGAATGTTATGCAATAAAGTTTAATAGTATGTTATGGAATGTTATGGAATGGATTGGAAGGTTGCGGAATGGAATGGAATGTTGTGGAATAGAAAGGAATATTATTCAATGGAATGTAACAACGTTTTGGAATAGCATCGAATGCTATTAAACAGAATGGAATGTTATGGAATGGAGTCGAACATTGTGGGAAAAAAATGAAATGTTAACGAATTGAATGGAATGTTATGTAATATAATGGCCTAGACAGTTACATAATGGAATGGATGATACGGATTGTAAAGGAATTATTTGACTGGAACGGAATGTTGTAGAATAGAATGGAATGTTAAAGACTGGAATGAATATTGGGGAATAAATGGGGTGGAATGTTATGGAATGTATTTGAATGTTATGTAAAAGAATGTAATTGAATTTTATGGAATGCTGTGGAATGGAATTGAATGTCATTCAACAGAATGTAATGGAATGTATGGTAAGAAATGGAATGTTATTTAATTGAATGCAATGTTATGGAATGGAGTGGAATATTAGGGGAATAAACCGGAATATTAACGCATGGAATGGAATGTTATGGAATGTAACGGGATAGAGTGTTATGGAATGGAATCAAATGTAATGGAATGAAATTCAATATTGTGGTATTGAATGGAATGTTAGGGAATGCAATGCTAAGGAATGTAACAGAATGTTACGAAATGGAATGGTATGTTATGCAAGGCAATGCAATCGAATGTTATGGATTGGAATGAAATGTTATGGAATGCAATGGAATATTATGCAATATAATGTAATAGAATATTTTGGAATGTAATGTAGTGTTATTGAATGAATGGGACACTATAGAATGGAAATTACATTCCGGTAATGGTATGGAATGGAAGTTTTTGGAATAGAATGTAATATTAACTAACGGAATGGAGTGTTATGGAGTAGAATCGGACAGAATGTTTTGGAATGGAATGGAATGTTTTTCATTAGAATGTAGTAGAATGTTCTGAAATGTTATGGAATGGGATGGAATATTGAGCAGTTAAATGGAATGTTATGCAATAGAATGTAATAGAATGTATGGAATGGAATGAAATGTTTTGGTATGAATTGGAATGTTGGGGAATAGAACCGAATTTTAACGAATGGAATGGAATGTTATGGAATAGAATGCTATGGAATGCTATGGAATGGAATCGAATGACATGGAATGGAATGGAATGTTGTGGAATTGAATGGGATAGAATGTAATAGACTGGAATGGAATATTGCTGAATAGAATCAGAGTTTATGGAATGGAATACAATGTTATGCAATAGAAAGTAATTGAATGTTTTGGAGGGAAAGGAATGTTTAATGGCTGTACATTTATGGAATGAAATGGAATATTGGGAATAATATGGAATGTTAATGAAAGGAATGGAATGTTATGGAACAGAATGGGAGAATTTTATGGAATGGCATGAAATTTTATGCTATAGAATATAATAAAACACTATGGAATTAAATGAAATGTTAAAGAATGGAATGGAATATTATAGAAATAGGATATAGAATGTTGTGGAATGGAAAGGAATGTTGGGGAAAAGAAAGGAATGTTAACGAATTTAAAGTTATCGAATCAAATGGGATAGAATGTTATTCAATGGAATGAAATGTTATGAAATGGAAAGGAAAGTTATTTAATGGAATGGAATATTCTGGAATGGAATGGAATGATGGCAAATAGAATGTAATGTTAACGATTGAAAAGGAATGTTATTGAATAAATGGGGTAGAATGCTCTTGAATGTAATGGAATTTTATGCAATAGAATGTAATAGAATACTAAGGAATGCTGTGGAATTGAATGGAATGTTTGGAATAGAATGGATTGTTAAAGAATGGAATGTTATGCAATGGAATTTATGCAATGGAATGGAATGTTATGGAACAGCATATGATTCAAAGTTATGGAATTCAATGGAACGTTTGGCAACCTAATGTAATAGAATGTCTTAAAATGGATGTAAATGACATGGAATGGAATTGAATGTTATGCAATAGAAGGCAATAGGAAGTTTTGGAATGGAATGTATGGCATGGAATGGGATGTTATGTAATGGAATAGAATGTTGGGGAATAGAATGGAATGTTATTGAATGTTGTTATGAAATAGAATTTAAAAGAATGTTATGGAATTTAACAGAATGTTGTGGAGTTTAATGGAATGTTATGGAATGGAATGGAATATTGTGGAATAGAGGGGAAGGCAGTTGAATTGTATAGACTGTTGGGGAATAGAATGGAATGTTAATGAATGAAATGGAATATTATAGAATTAATGGGGTTGAACATTAAGGAATGTAATGGAATGTTATACAATGGAATGTATTAGGATATTATAGAATGTAGTGGAATGTTTGGAAGATAATGGAATGTTGTGGATTGGAATGCTTTGCAGGAGAATGTAATAGAATCATTGGAATTGAATAGTGACATGTAATCAAATGGAATGTTTTGGCATGAAGTGGAATGTTGGAGAAGAGAACGGAATTTTAACAAATGGAATGGAATGCAAGAAACAGAATGGAAAGTTATGGAATGCAATGATATGCTATACAATGGAAACAAATAGAATATTATGGACTGGAAAGTAATGTTACTGAATGGAACAGAATGTTAGCAATATAAAGTAATAGAATGTTTTGGAATGGAAAGGAATGTTATGGAAGGGAATAGAATGCTCTACAGTGGAATGTTGTAGAATCCTTGATATGGAATGCAATGTTATTTAGGGCTAAGGAAAGTTATGGAATGGAATGGAATTTTGGAGAATAGAAAGGAATGTTAATATATAGAATGGAACATTATGGAATAAATGATATAGAATGGAATGGAGTGTTATGCAAAAGAGTGTTTTGGAATGGAAGGGAATGGTATGGAATGAAATTGGATAGAATGTTATGGAATGGGTTGGAATGTTCTGGAATGGATTGGAATTTTATGCAATGGAATGTGGTAGAATATTGGAATGGAATGGATTAGTATTTAACGGAATGGAATGTTATGGAACGGAATAGAATGTTATATAATAGAATGTGATAGAATGTTGTGGAATGGAATGGAATGTTATGAAATGGAAAGTAATAGAATATAATGGAATGTTATGGAATGGAAAGGAATGTTTTTGAATAAAGTGGAATATTGTGGAATGAATTAGAATGATATGCAACAGAAAGTAAAACAATATTTGAAATGGAATGGAATGTTTTTAATGGGATGTACAGTTATGGAATGGAATGAAATATTGGGGAATAGAATGGACTGATAAGGAAAAGAAGGGAATGATATGGAATAGATTGGGATAGAATGTTATGGAGGGAAATGGAATGGTATGTGACAGAATTTAATGGAAATTTATGGAATGGAATGGAATGTTATGGAATGCAATGGCATTTGGGGGAATAGAAAGAATGTCAAAAAATGAAATGGAATAATATGGAAAAATGTGGCAGAATATATGGAGTGTAATGGAATATTATGGAATTGAATACAATGTTATGGAATGGAATGGAACTTTTGGGAATAGAATGGAATATTGATAAACTGAATGGAATGTTATGGAATAGAATGGAATAGGATGTTATAGAATGGAACGGAATGTTATGCTGTAGAGTTTAATAGTATGTAATGCAATGGAATGCAATGTTGTAGAATTGAATAGAATGTTATGGAATAGAAAGAAATATTATTCAAGAGAATGTAATAGAATGTTTTGGAGTTAAACGGAATGCTATTAAGTGGAATGGAACGTTTTGAAATGTTACGTAATAGAGTGAGTTAGAATGCTATGTAATGGAATGGAATGGAATGTTGTGGAATGGAGTCAAATGTTGTGAAATAGAAAGCAATGTTATGCAGTAGAATGTAACAGAGTGTTTTGCAATGGAATGGAATATTGGGGAATGCAATGGAATATTAATGAATGAACAAGTATTATGGATTATATTGGGATAAACTGTATGGAAAGGAATGGAATGTTATGCAGTAGAAGTAGTAGACTGTATGGAATGGAATGGAATGTTGACTAGAAAGGGATATTATTCAATACAATGTAATAGAATGGAATATTATTCAATGGAATGTAATTTTGTGGAATGGCTTGGAATGTTGGGAATAGAATGGAATGTTAATGTATGGAATGGAATTTTATGTAATAGAATGTAAAAGAATGTTTTGGAATGAAACGGAATGTTGTGGAAAGTAATGGAATGTAAAATGAAACAGAATGTTATGCAATAGAATGTAAAAGAATGTTTTGGAATGGAATTGAATGTTATTTAACGGAATGCAATATTATGCAATGGAATGAAATGGGGATTAGAATGGAATGTTAATGTCATGGTATGTTATGGAACAGAATGTGTTAGAATGTTGTTGAACAGAATGGAATGGAATGAAATAGAATGTGACATTGTTAGGGAAACCAGTGGAATGTTTATGAAAGTTAATGGAATGTTGGGGAATAGAATGGACAGGTATGGAATGGAATGCAACGTTACAAAATTAAAGGAATATTATGTAACAGAGTGCAAAAGAATATTTTGGAATGGAATGGGTTGTTATTCAAAGGAATGAAATTTATGGAATGGAGTGGAATATTGGGTGATAGAATGGAGTTTTAACATATGCAAAGAAATGTTATGCAATTGAATGGGACATAATGTTATGGAATGGAATAGAATGTTATGTAATGAAGTGGAACATTACGTAATATTATGTACTCGAATGTTATGGAATGAAACGGAATGTTATGGAATAGAATTGAATGTTGCGGATTGAAATGGATTGTAGTGGAATGGAACGGAATGGAATGTTATGAGATAGAATGTAATAGAATGTTTGGAATACAATGGAATTTTATGTAATTGAATCGAATCTTATGCTATGAAAGGGAATGTTGTGTAATAGAACCGAATTTTAATGAATGGAATGGAATGTTATGGAATAAATCTGGATAGAATGTTATGGAACGGAATGATATATTCTGGAATTGAATGGGATATAATATAATAGATTGGAATGGAATGTTGTTGAATAGAATCGAATGTTATGGAATGGAATAGAATGTTATGAAACACAAAGTAATGGTGGTTTTGGATAGGAATGGAATGCTATTTAATGTAATGAAATGGAATATTGGGGAATATAATGGAATGTTAATGAATGGCATGGAATGTTTTGGAAAATAATGGGACAGAATGTTATGGAATGGTGTGGAATTTTATGCAGTAGAATATAATAGAACATTATCAAACTGAATGGAATGTTAAGGATTGGAATGAAATGTTGTGGATGGTAATGGAATATTATGGAATGGAATGGAATGTTATGCATTCAAAAGTAATAGATTGGAATGCAATGGAATGATATGTAATTGAATGGAATGATTTGGTATGAAGTGGAATGTTGAGGAATAGAACCGAATTTTAACGAATGGAAAGCAATGTTATGGAATAGATTGGGATAGAATGTTATGGAAGGGAATGGAATGTTGTGTTTTTAATGAAAAGTTATGGATTGGAATGGGATGTTATGCAATGGAATGTAATAGAATACTATGGTTGGAAAGGAATGTTATTGATCTGAATAGAGTGGTAGAAAAATAAAGTATTAAATGTTTTGGAATGGGATGGAATGTTATTCTAATGAAACTGAATGTTATGGAATGGAATTGAAAGTTGGGGAATACAATGGAATGTTAACATATGGAATGAAATTCTATGTAAAAGAATATTTTGGAATGGAATGGAACATTGTGGAAAGGAATGGAATATGAAATGGAAGCACATGCTATGCAATAGAATGTGAAAGAATGTTTTGGAATGGAACTGAATGTTATTTAACTGAAAGCAATATTATGGAATGGAATGAAATGTGAGGAATTAGAATGGAATTTTAACAAATGTTATGGTATGTTATGGAATAGAATGTGATAGAATATTGTTGAACGGAATGTAATGTAATGAAATAGAATGGGATAGACTGTTATGGAATGGAGTGGAATGTTATTGAAGTTAATGGAATGTTTGGGACTACAATGGAATATAAACGAATGGAAGGGAATATTATGGAATAATTTCAGTAGAAAGTTATGGAAGGTAAAGGAATGTTATGCAAAAGAAGGTAATTGAGTGTTATAGAATGCTGTGGAATGGTATGGAATGTTAAGGAAGAAATGGAATATTTTTCAAAAGAACGTATTAAAATGTTATGGAATGGAATATATTGATATGGAATTTAATAGAACATTCTGCAACAGAATGTAGTAGAATATTTTGGAAGGGAATGGAATTTTATATAATGCAGAGGAAAGTTATGGAATGGAGTGGAATGTTACCGATTAGAATGGGAAAGAATATTAATGAAATGAATGGAAATTTATGGAACAAAATGGGATGTTATGGAATGGAATGTAATTTTGGAGAATAGAATGGAATATAATATAATAAATGTTATAGAATGTTATGGAAGGTAATGGATTCTTATGAAGCAGAATGTCATAAAATGCTACAGAATGGAGTGGAATGTTTTTGAATGGAATGGAGTGTTATGCAATAGAATGTAATAGAATGTTTTAGAATGGAATGGAATGTTATTTAGTGTAATGGAATATTAAGGAATGGAATGGAATATTGTGAAATGGATTGGAATCTTATGTAATGAAATGTAGTAGAATTCTTTCGAATGGAATGGAATGTAGGGGAATAGAATGGGATGTTATCAAATATTAAGACATCAAATATAATGGGATAGAAAATTATACTGAATAGAATATAATGTTATGAAATAGAAAATAATAGAATATTATATAATGGAATGAAAAGTTATGGAAAGGAATGAAATATACTGGAATGGAATGGAATAATAGCGAATTGAATGGAATGTTAAAAATAGAAATGGAATATTATGGAATACATGGGTTAAAATGTTTTGAATGTAATGGAATTCTTTATCTAGGGGAAAATATTATTTTTAGGAATTGAAGATTAAAGTGTATAATAGCAAAAGGCATAATGCCAGGCACTCATTCCATTCTCCGGTTAAAAACAGATTTTTTAAAAATTTATTTTGGTATAATTAATCTACAATTACACGTGCAACATTATGATTATTAAACTAGTCCCATCAGATCCTCCTCCAAACCCCCTTACACTCACTGTCCGTCAGTGTAGTGAGATGCTATAGAATCACTACTTGACTTCTCTGAGCTGTACAGCCCTCCATGCTCCCCACTAACATTATAACTGCTAATCATAATGGCCCTTATTCTCCCTATCTTTCTCTTCTCAACCATCTTCCCCAGTCCCTTTCCCTTTGATAACTATTAGTCCATTCTAGGGTTCGTGAGTCTGCTTCTGTTTGCTCCTTTTCAGTTTTTTCTTTGTTCTTACACTACATGTATGAGTGAAATCATTTGATACTTGTCTTTTTCAGCTTGGCTTATTTCACTGAGCATAATACCCTCTAGCCCCATCGATGTTGTTGCAAATGGTAGGATTTGTTTTCTTCTTGTGGCTGAATAATGTTCCATTGCGTATATGTACCACATCTTCTCTACACATTGATCTACTGATGGACACTTAGGTTGCTTCCATTTCTTGGCTATTGAAAATAGTGCTGCAATAAATATAGGGGTGCAACTGTTTTTTTCAAATTGGGCTTCTGCATTCCTAGGGTAAATTCCTAGGAGTGGGATTCCTGGCTGGTATAGTATTTATATTTTGAGTTTTTTGAGAAACCTCCATACTGCTTTCCACAATGGTTGAAATAATTTGCATTCCCACCAGCAATGTAGGAGGGTTCCCTTTTCTCCACATCCATGCCAACATTTGTTGATATTTGTGTTTTGGATGTGGATGATTTTCACTGGTGTGAGATGATATCTCATTGTGGTTTGAATCTGCATATCTCTGATGATTAGCGATGTGGAGCAACTTTTCATGTGCCTGTTGGCCATTTGAATTTCTTCTTTGGAGAAGTGTCTAATCATGTCGTCTTCCCATTTATTAATTGAATTATTTCCTTTTTGTTTGTTGAGGTGCATGTGTTCTTTATATATTTTGGATGTCAACCCCTTAACGAGTACATCATTTATGAATATATTCTTGCATACTGTAGGATGTCTTTTTATTCTACTGATGGTGTCCTTTGCTGTGCTGAACCTGTTTAGCTTGATATAGTCCCACTTCTTCATTTTTCCTTTTGTTTCCATTCACCCGGGAGTCGTCCATGTTTATTTCGAAGAGATATTTGCCTTTGTCTTTCCTAAGACTTTTATGGTGTCATGTCTTACATTCAGGTCTTTGATCAATTTTGATGTGACTTTTGTGTATGGGGTTAGACAGTACTCCAGTTTCATCCTCTTACATGCAGCTGTCCATTTTTGGCAACACCAGCTGTTGAAGGGGCTGTCATCTCCCCTTGTATATCCAAGGCTCCTTTATCATATATTAATTGACTGTATATGCTTATGTTAAAATTTTGATTTTCAACTGCTCTGTGAGTCTGTTTTTGTGCCAGCACTAAATTGTCTTGATTACTGTGGCTTTGTGGTAGAGTTTAAATTTGGGCGGCATAATTACGCCTTTTTTATTCCTCCTTTTCAGGATTGCTTTGGCTATTTGGGATCTTTTGTAATTCCATATGAATTTTAGAATTATTTGTTCCAGTTCATTGAAGAAAGCTAGTGGTATTTTGATAGGGATTGCACTGAATCTGTAGTTTGCTTTAGGTAGCACAGCCATTTTGACAATATTTATTGCACCTAGCCTAGAGCATAGGATGAATTTCCTTTTGTTAGTGTCCTCAATTTCTCTTAGGAGTGTCTTGTAGTTTTCAGACTATAGGTCATTCACTTCGTTCACTAGGTTTATTCTTCGTATTTTATTCTTTTTGATGCAATTGTAAATGGAATTGTTTTTCTGATTTCTCTTTCTGTTACTTCATCATTAGAGTATAGGAAAGCAACAGATTTCTGTGTGTTAATTTTGTATCCTGCAAATTTGTTGAATTCAGATATTAGTTCTAGTAGATTGGAATGGAGTCTTTAGGGTTTTTTATGTACAATATCATGTCATCTGCAAGAAGTGACGATCTGACTTCTTTTTACCAATCGTGATGCCTTTTATTTCTTTGTTTTGCTTGATTGCGATGGCTAGGGCTTCCAGTAATATGTTGAATAACAGTGTTGAGAGTGGGCATACCTGTGTTGTTCCTCATCTTAGATGAAAATATTACAGCGTCTTGCTGTTAAGTATGATGTTAGCTGTGGGTTTGTCTTATGTGGCCTTTAAGATGTTGTGGTACTTGCCCTCTGTACCCATTCTGTGGAGACCTTTAATCATGAATGGATGCTGAATTTTGTCAAATGCTGTTTCAGCATCTATGGAGATGATCATGTGGTTTTTGTTCTTTTTGTTGACGTGGTGGATGATGTTGGTGGATTTTTGTATGTTGTACCATCCTTGCCTCCCTGGGATGAATCTGCTTGATCATGATGTATGATCCTCTTAATGTATTTTTGAAATTGGTTTGCTTATATTTTGCTGTGTATTATTGCATCTATGTTCTTCAGGGATATTGGTCTGTAATTTTCTTTTTTGGTGAGGTCTTTGTCTAGTTTTGGTTTTAGAGACATGCTGGCTTCATAGAATGAGATTGGAAGTATTCCCTCCTCTTATATTTTTTGAAAAACTTAAAGGAGAACAGGTGTTACTCTCTGTATGTTTGGTAGAATTCAGAGGTGCATTCTTCTGGTCCTGGGATTTTGTTTTGTGTAGTTTTTTCATTACCAATTCAATTTCGTTGCTGCTGTTTCCTCTGTTTAGTTTTTCTCCTTCTTTTTTGGTCAGTCTAGGAAGGCTGTATTTTTCTAAGAAATTGTGCATTTCTTCTAGGTCTTCCAGCTTGTTAGCATATAGATTCTCATAATATTCTTATAATTCTTTGCATTTCTGTAGGGTACATCGTTATTTTTCCTTTCTCATTGCTGATTCTGTTCATGTGTGTAGGTTCTCTTTTTCTCTTAATGAGACTGGCTTGGTGTTTATCAATGTTGCTTATTTTTCAAAGAAACAGCTCTTGGTTTCATTGATTTTTTCTATTGTTTTATTCTTCTCAATTTTATTTATTTCTTCTCTGATCTTTATTATGTCCCTCCTTCTGGTGACTTTGGGCGTCATTTGTTCTGTTTTTTAAAATTTCAGTAATTGTGTTTTTAGACTATTCATATGGGAATGTTCTTCCTTCTTTAAATAAGCCTGGATTGCAATTTACTTTCCTCTTAGAATGGCCTTTGCTGCATCCCACAGAAGTTGTGGCTTTGTGTTCTTGTTGTCATTAGTCTCCATATATTCTTTGATTTCTGTTTTGATTTAGTCGTTAACCCATTTATTAATTAGGAGAATATTGTTAAGTCTCCATGTATTTGTGAGCCTTTCTGTTTTCATTCAAAAATTTACCTCTTGTTTTATACTTTGTGATCTGAGAAATTAATTGGCAGAATTTCACTGTTTATGAATTTATTGAGGTTCTTGTTGTGGCCAGTATGTGGTCTATTCTGGAAAACGTTCCAAGTGCACTTGAGAAGAATGTGTATCCTGTTGCTTTTGGGTGTAGAGTTGTGTAGTTGTCTGTTAGCTCCACCTGTTCTAGTGTGTTGTTTTTCACTGCCTCTGTGTCTTCTCTTATTTTCTGTCTGGTTGATCTGTCCTTTGGAGTGAGCAGTGTGTTGAAGTCTCATAAAATTAATGTATTGCTTTCTATTTCCTCCTTTTATTCTGTTAGTCTTTGTTTCACATACTCCGGGGCTCCTGTGTTGGGTGCATATATATTTATAATGGTTACAGCAGAATCATTGAAACCTCCATGGCCCAGTGGCATTGGACAGCAGAGCAGCTGTGAAAACTACAGGGCCAACACCACTAGGGAAAAAGAAATGCCTTCTACCAAGACAAAGGAGTGGAGAAGGTGGGATTGAGATTACCAAACCGTCATTCACCTTTAAAGTTGTTAAACTGTTCCTTTACCACGTGACACATGGTTGGGAAGCGAGAGGTATATCTTGGCAACTGGGAAAGCAGAGAGGCCTTGGGTTCCTGCAAAAGCCCCCCACAGCCTAAACCATTTAGCCCGGGAGCTTCCTACTGTCTGCTGGAAAATTCCCCTCCAATGTTCCTGACCCTTACATCCTCTGCAGACTCTACCCACCACGTCTTTTCTTTGCCCTCCCAGAGGATTCTATTCGAGCCACTGCTGATTTATGTACAAATTGGCCTCGCACACCACCCCTCAGATAACATGAACCAAACTTTTTTTGGGATTTTTAAAAAATAGTCTAGCAATGGAAAAGCTTCCCAAATTTAAGCGAGGGCTAGTAAAAACGAAACATTTTGCATAAATTGTGATTACTAGAACTGAAAAGGAAAAGAACGGAAGTTCAACAGAAGCAGGAGGCAACCCACGAAAGTAGGCGGGAAGAGGGGATATGAAAGAAAGGTATTTGGTGCTACGTTTACGTTCTCGCGATAGTTTCAAGAAAGCCGGGTTCCAAGACATCGCCGAAGGGCAGAAGAAATGAAGCTCTCGCGAGGTCTGAGAGTTCTGGGGAACGCGATTAACCTAAAGATCCCGCGAGGTTATAAGCTGAAGAACGCGATTTACCCTGCTTCACGTAACGGAGGCCATCAGGGGGGTGGAGCGGGGAAATGGTAAGAGGAAAACGAAGACGTACGCTCTGACGTAAAGCCGTCTTAGTAGGTATTAAGGCCGTTCTCAAGCAGTACTGCACAAACCTGTAATTCCTATCTGGTGGGTTAGTTTTCTGATACACTGGACGGAAGGTGGGAAGCTCCGAGTTTTCGGTTCCCTTCCGGCAAGAGTCATATGGCAGAAGAAAATGAGCTGCACCAGCAGGTAAGCCGAAACGTGCCTTTCCGGGATGTTTGCGTGCACCCTCTTCCCTGGCTTAAGGTGGCCTGGTAGTATGATGCAAACTAGACGCCTTAAATTTTCTTTCTTTGGGTCTCTGGCTTGTGGAGGGTGGGACTCTAGGCGGACGAAAAAAGAAACTATTAAACTTACGCAGAGGTGGCAATATTGCCGGCGTTAACTGTTACTTGGGATAGGCTCGACTCCGCTGTCTTAACACGGCTGTGCAAAATGGCGGCTTTTGTATGTGTGCACGTGTGATCTCGCAGGGACGCGCATATGCTGCATTCACTTATTAACTGGTAACTGGATGGAGGTACACGAAAGGCTAACGAGGGGGTTTGCTGACACTGGTCCACCTTGATTAAAGCTTGGAGGTGTTGGTGTGCAGATGAGAGTTGTTTCGGCCACCGAATGTGAGAGCGTGGGGAAGGAGTGGGCCGTCTCTTAGCGGTAATGGCGTTAGCCCCTTTGTTTATTCTGTTTGGCTATTCCTCGCTGTGGTCCGGTAACAGAAGGCTCGGGCCCACACAGTCTGGGTCTGTGGGACCAGGGCCCGCGAAGTCTACAAAATAAACTACGAAACGGTTATTTAGTTTTGTCTCGCGGGCCTCCTGCTTCCTGTAATAGCCGGGTGCTACCGGTGCCGAGGACGCTTTTCCGTAGTGGAAAGTTTTGTGACGCAGAAAAGCCGGAAAAGGTGGCTCGAGGAGGGAAAGATGGCCGATGCGTGCCTCCCTTGACCGGTGACTGGAGATAATGGAAGCTGTACCCAGGCAGGAAGACACTTGGGAGGTTAGGAATGTAGAACTGCCCTACTCCATTTCCTAAATCAGTAGGGTCACCAGATGGCTGTTTGGCCGAGGGCCCTGTGTATTTGGGGAGTGGTACTATGCGGTGTTCGTGACCTTCCTGTTGTTAATCGTTTAACTTTGGAGTTAAGGAAACGAAAAATACTCGGACGGTGGATCAGCAGAGTAGATAAGGATTTTGTTAATGACTTTACTGTGCCTAAGGAGAGAAACCTTGAAAGAGTCAAAGCTAAGGATTTTCCCACATTACGTATAATCCATTTTTCTACGAAATACTGGGATTGCGGGAAAGGATATGTAGTCTGAGAGGTACCTGCTAGTTATCCGTTGCCAGGAGAGCTGTATTTCGTTTTCCTGTATTTTCTCCAGAGAAACTATAAATGAGTCGTTTTTACACTTTCAAGGCACACCTTATGTCTTCCACGTTTAGTAGAAGGAATTTAGAGCATAACTTCTTATAAAAACTGACAAACTGCTAAATTGTGAAAGATTCTTAATGACACTAGTTGTTCCTAAATTTTAATTATGTTTATATTTAAAGGATTTAGTAGATTTCACCGCTTGCTTTTGTGAGGATGTTTTCCTGCTAACAATGCGTTATATAAAAAGCCTGCAATTTTCTGAGACTTGACATGTTCAAAAGAGCACTGAAGTTGAAAATGTGTCTAGAGCAAAGGGCATTCATTCACACTTGTAAAATTTTCAGTGCAAATGGAATCCGTTTAACTCTCGAAAACTACACCCCGTGTATGGGGTTTGGTGGGGGGAACGAGATGAAGAGGGTAGTTTAATTACCATAATATTGCACATGTAATTGTAGATTAATGATACCAAAATGAACTTAAAAAGAAAACTATGCGCCGTGGCTCATTAGAATTAAATAGTAAACAAATTCGTCCGGGAAAAGTTGTGATACGTAGATTTAATGCTTTAGTTGACCCGGCGTGTAATTTGGTAACTTTATCTTGAACTTTTACTCCAGTGTCATAAACATTGTCTTAGTAACATTTGGCGACATTGCTTTTTGCTTTGCTCTTGTGCGTTTTTTGTTTTTTGGTGTATGTGAACTGTTCTGCTTCTATGTAGAACTTAGGTTAGTTACTAACAATGCAACAAAGCGAAATAACCATTTTCTATGGTGTTGAATCTATCACTGTAAGGGCAGGTAGGAATTGAGATTAAAAACAGACTTTTACAAGAATGAAATGTCAGTTGTGCCACAATATAATCCCTGAAATGCGAAAAATAGCTGCTTTTACAGTTAAATAATGCAGTATTTGTAAAGTGCCACGATACTTTAACTGCAAGATCGTGGTGGGGTGTGGGTTGCTGCTTAGGAACTAACCGAACTGAATAGTTAGTTGATCACTCTTAAAATGAAGCGATTAGGGAGGTACCAAATTGTGCTAAACGTTTTTCAGGTAAAATTTTTTAGGCTTAAAAGAATACCAATCGGAAAACCAGTGGCTTTGAGAAATAGATTAACAATTTACTTTGATAATTAAAGATCTTTTAGTAAGGAAAATTTTTACAGGGAAAATTGCTTTGAATGAAGGTATTTGAAATATCTGTAGTGGGGTGCCGGCGTCCTACCTTTTGCATTTGTCCTTTGTAGGCTTTGTAAGTAATTTTTTGTGTCTTTGAGGACAGTAACCACATTTATCTTGGTGAGTAGTAGTTCATAATGGGTATAAGTATTGAATCACTATGTTGTACACTTGAAACCAGTAGTATATTGTATGTCAACTGTACTTCAGATTTTTAAAAGGCATTCTTAACAGCTGCAGACAGGGCAGCTAGTTGGTGAATGCTATGTACAGGTTTGAGGGGATTTAAATCATGAGATTTCTATTTCATAAGGCTATGCATACTTGATTTTTACCTTAGTGCGTTAGTAATGCATGTGTCAGTATGTGAGCTGTTAATACCTTTTCTTTCAGTTTGCTGATCTAGACCTGAAGTCCTCTGATACTCAAAGTGGAGGAGGAAGTACAACAAGCAGTAAGTAACATTTTTTTCTGTCTAAAATCTTCACTACCTTAATGTTCACATGTCATTGTATTTGCTAATTTTAAATGTAAGCCTTTTTCCCTTCGGTTTCCCACATAAATATGTTAACAAGTCTGGACAGTGAGAGACTGGTGGTTCTTTTTGAGGGGTAACTTGGTTTACAAGAAAATTAATGTAATACTAACACTTTTTTTGTTGTTAGTTTCCTGGTCAGCATGAAGGAGGTGGGAAACATGTTTATCCGTGAAGTGCCTCTGAACTGTTACCATCTTGTTCAGAACCTGTATGTGTTTATGTTAAAGTTACTGCCATTTATTTCCCATGAAGAATATGAGACAAATAGAACTAGGCTCTATGTATTGTTAGGGAATTGATAATGGAGGGGGGAGTCTAGTAACCACAAAGTTGCTCATGTGATAGTATGATACCGAAATAGAAAAATAAAATATCAGCTGTATTAAATTCTTAAAACTCTTCTAAATCTTTTTGTTAGCTCTTGAAAAATTTTGTTCTTTGGGGGAGCCGAGTTGGTTCGATTTTTTGGTTTGGAATGCTCCATAGACAGTTAAGTGTTTGGGTAGGGAGAGGAATTGATGGTGGTTTATCATTAGGCAGCTGATCTCAGTTTGGGCTCAGGCTTCCAGGAAAGCAGTGGATACCCTTTGAAAACCTTTTCAAGTATATGGTTAATTCATGTAATGTTACTTGCCATTATATGAGTATTAACAAGGATTTAATTCTAACGGTTGGGATACTTAATTTAGTCTGAAAGTTAGAGATTGAAATTTGAGTTTTAAGGTGTAAAGCTGACTTTCTTCTACTGTGTAGATTAAGTGCTTTTGTTCCTTCGTGATAGGCCAGGCTGGTTCACTGACAAAAAATCAAGGTAACACACACTATTCTCACTGTCATTTTCCCTTCCCTGCATTTTTATTACCTGAACTTCATTTTACCAGAATACAAACAAAGCCTTATTTGGGGGTAATTGCAGTTGGTTTTAGTACATGTTCTTTTTTCTTAGGTTTATGTATTTTTTGGAGGGTATTTTCTTAGGCTCTTTTACAGTGATGGTCATACTTGCTGTGTTATAATTTATGTAAGTTTCCTAAAAGAGATGGCCCTTTTTAAATGTTTGTTAAGTAACTATTAGTAACTGAACTGAATTTGATTTGAGTATTGTTTTCTTAATCCATGTTCCCAAATTTGCCAGGCTTGCCCCCACCCTTTAAGTTTAGGATAAAAATTATACTAATTAAGCAATAATTTATTTTTGGACATTTATTCACTACTGCAAAACAACTTTTAAAAGAGGCTTTAAAGCTTGTTTTTGTAAAAAGCTGTGTGTTGCATGCTATAGTGGGCTTTTAAATTTTGTTTTTCTCTTTGAAGGGCGTTATATACCTCCTCACCTAAGGAACAGAGAAGCATCCAAAGGTAGGTGAATTAACAGCAACTTTGTATCCAACTTTTTCTATGTTTAGAGATGAGTCAAAGCCTAGGGAAAAACGAGCTAACTGGGAAGTCTGTACACATTTTCTCTTGTTCAAGAACAAGCATTCCTAACTTTGGAAAGGTTCATCTAATTTTAAGTAATTCAGAGTTACTTCTTTTGATCCACTTTCACTAGTATAATTTTACTGCTAACAGTTTTCACTAGACTGGGATTGTATCTAAACATTGACAGCATGATTGATTTTCACTTTGGAAGTGTGTGTGTCTCTTTATTAAATATACATATTAAAACTGCACGTGCATTAAGCTGCCTTATTACAGGTTTATTGTAGAATAGTTAATTACAGGAGTAGAAGCTTGTGCACGCTCAGTAAAAGTTGGATAGATTGTCTGATCTTAGCTTTTTACCTGAACTGCTTCATTTGAAAGGTTTTGTCTAAAATGTTACGAAAATCCTGAATGTCTCTTACTATTAAATTTTTAATGTTGAGTGGTGAAAGGTTATTAAATATATTGTTACAATGATGATTTCGGTGACTCTGAAATGTTAGAAGGAAGGGAAAGGTCAGGAAAAATATTTAAATCCAAAAGCAAAGAATAAAGAATGGTGAATAAGTAAGGGTGGGGGAGAGTTTTAGGCAGGGAGAAGATAAAACTGTAACTTGTGGTCTGTAGTTTTCCAGGATTAAGCTTTTTAGGTGTGCGTAGCTCTACCAGAAGGTATTTCAGCTAATGTTAGAGTTTTTTTCAAAGTAACTGCCGAGTTATGAAAAATACGAATGAGTATTCCTCAGAGCGTTATCTAGCTGGCATTGCATCCAGAGTACATTAAGTGGTTTTAAAGGGAGTTGTCAATGCCTTTGCAAGTTTGTTGGAACAGATCTTAAAAATTCAGCAATCATCCTACTAATGGCCATCGCTCATCTGGCTGGCGAATGGTGGAGCTATAAATTTAATAACGTGTCTAATTCTGGTTTTTATCAACTTGTTGAGTGAGTTTACTCTCACCTTTTCTCTGCCTGTAGGTGTGTGCCTTAGCGACATGTCCACATAGGAAGTTAGGCAAGGAGGGATGGGGCTTTTCTTTTTTCCTTGATATACTTGTGTTCTCACCAAGCTTGACACAACATTGTTGTAGTCTAGTATTTGACAATAGTGTATGTAAATACACAAATAACATTTACACCAGTTGTTACTTTGGTTTTTAATACTGAAACAGGGATGTGCTTGGCAATACCTCAGTGTAAGGTAAATTTTAAAATGTGGAGATCTTCACGAGGATGGACTAATAAGGAAACTTTTAAAGTTCAAAGGGTGTTAAAAGTTTTGAAAAAATAGAGTACATGTTTTCTAAATTTAGAGTTCTTACCGGAAAATCTACTTGCTCTAAATGTTTTGCGGTCCATGCCTTACGCTGAGGATCATTTTAAAAATCCAGTTTTAGTTTGTGAATACAGGTAGTTTTATTTTATATATGGGTACCTTTGAAGACATTTTAAAAGTACATTGGAGTCAAATAGCAATATTAATACTCCGTTTACACTATTTCCATTCACTGAATTTATTTCTTGTTAGAGTAAGCTAGGACGTTGCTTATGTTCTGAAGATGTTCAGCTGACTTCTCACATTTATATCGCTGTTGATAAAAGTTCCTACCAAGTTGCCTTCTCCACGTCTTTTAATTGACTAAGTCCTGTTTTCGCAATGCCACTTGTTACCACATACAGCCCGTAAGAAATAGTTGAAGCATAACTCAGTGCCTGGAATTTACTGCTTCGGCCATTATGAAATTTGAATTTTTTGTCCTAGTGTATCTGACATGTTTCTTAGTACTCACGTACTATATGTATTAGTTTTTTTTTTTTTCCCTTGGCTGCTAAGAGTACCAGACGTTAATTAACCTTCCATTATGTTGGGAATTCCAGAAAGTGTATTGTATGGCAATAATACATATTTTTAATTTACCAACGTTTGTATTATGGTTTGTGAGGTATTTAGGGATGGGCATAACTAAAATGCTCACTCAGAGCTACCCTAGCTACTTACTTCTGAAGATAAAACTTTGGGAGAGGCACTTGAAATTTCTCTGAGAGAGCAGTCTCAGCTTTTAAGAAGTATTAACTAACCATAGTCTTTTCAAAAATAATCTTATTGGAATAAGCCTCAGGGTACTATTTTTGGAGTATAGCAAAGCATGGTTCTTGAATATAAATTGTGTGTTTTATGGTCAGTATAAAAGTAATATACTTTAGTTACATGAGAACGTAATTTTTAAGGGTGGGTTCATTTAGTATATTGTTAAGACCATGGGGTTACTTTGTTTACTACAATAATTTCTAGCGAAAGAGGATTTAAGGCAGTAAAATGACGGTTTGCTTACGAAAAACAACAACCTAAATCTTTCAGTTCTCTTTTCCAGTGTTTCATGTAAATAATTGCATTGACCCTTGGTGTCCTACAAGGGTGAAATTTGAAAGCCTCCTTATTTGGAAATAGAGGAATTATGTACAGTTGTTAACTTCATATTTTTTTGCTTTTTTTTTTGAAGGATTATATGAGAAAGACAGGTCAAGGTGGAGTTGTGAAGATAAGGATCCCTACAGCAGTTTGGGGTGTCAAGATTCAAGAGGAAAGCCCAGTTACTTCAGTGATCATGGAAGTGGATCAAGGGGAAGGTAAATTACTGTGTTATTTTTTTGATCTTTAGTAATCCTTTATGGACCATCTTCTCTTGAAAATTTTAAGCAGATATGGGTTTACTATTGTTAGCTCAAAAATCTTTATTCGTTTAATATGTTGTTATATGCACTAGAAGAAATATGCTATTTGATGTAACCTGTTATTTTTATTTAATCATTTATGGGTTTTTGTGTTGGTTTAAACAATTTTTGTGATTGCCCAATTTTGGTAAATTGATCTTATGAATTTAGTCCCTGTTTGCTCCTGTATTATTTTTTACAAACAAAACTAGGATTCCTTTGCCTTCTTATCTTCCATTTTTAGGTTATCAGTTTCAAAATGAAGATGCAAAGTTTATTCTAGTTATATGTATTGTGGAACTTAATTCTTAGCATGTGAGTCTGTTCTGAGATGCATAATTTTATAAAAAGGAAAGAACGATGCTGATTTTCTAAAGTTGAAAATGTATCAATTATGTATATAATCACTGGTTAATTTGAGGGCCTTATTTATTTCACAAATGAGATGTTAACATTGAATTTTGGCATCTGAAAAGGTCCTTGTGACCAAAAAGAGTTCAACTAATATATATTTCTAGAGAGATGATAACATGGTTTTGGCTAAATGACATATTTTGGCGAATTGCTTGTTCTGGTTAGGTTTGATGATTGTGAACGAAGGGGCTATGATGGTATTGGCAGTCATGACAGGACTGGCTTTAGCAAATTGGAACGCAGTGGACACAGTCGTTGGTGTGACAGATCAGATGAAGATTATTGGTCAAAACCACTTCCACCAAGTGAACGCTTGGAGCAGTAAGTTTATGAAAGATGTTGATTGTTAATGACAGTTTACCAGCTAGTATAATATGCGTCATAATAATTTGGTTTCAGGGAACCCTTTTCTGAAGGAAACACTGCGATTAACTTTGAGAAGTATGATAATATACCAGTACAGGCAACAGGAAATGACTGTCCTCCACATATTGAAAATGTAAGTTATTTTGTTTCACTTTTTTAACAATTCTTTATTAAAGTTACCAACTGAAAACTTCATTGGATTATGAAAAAAGAGAGACTGATATTTTTTAATGTTACCATTACCAGTAATCCTGAAATTAAAAAATGTGTCTAATGAAGAACCCAAACTATTTGTACATTAGTCCACTTTCTTAAAATGTACCATGACAGTTTTACCTGAAATGAATAGGTAGGCATTTAGTTGGCTTCTTCCATTCTTGCATTGTAAAACAGATTATAATGTATAATGTATTTCTCATTTCCTGTGTATTTGATCTGGTTAAATTTCTTTACAATTCAGTGATGTTGAGATGGGAGAAATTATCATGGGGAACATTCAGCATACTCGTTACATTCGTCCAGCTCCAGTGTAAAAGCATGCCATTCCCATTATTAAACTAAAAAGAGACTTGATGGCCTGTGCCCAAACAGGTAAGCTCACTTGATGAAGATTAAAACTTAGTATCTTACTTGGACTAACCCTAAAAGTACTACATTCTGTAAGGAGACCTGAGTCCTGTGTTTATTAGCTTGATTTTTAGGTAAAGGTTAGTTGGTGATGCCTCTTTTTACCTCGTGTCTTTGGATCCTTTGGGTGAAATTAGTGTGTCTCACTGAGGTGTGTTGGGGAAGTCTGTAACAAATTGTCAGTTTGATACTGCTGCATCGTAATTAGGGAAGAGCTTGTAATCCATAAAAATATGGTTGGGGAAAAGGAAAAGTATTTTGGGAATTGGAGAATGGAAGAGGACAGGGGTAGTAATTTATTCTTACGTTAGAATTTAGGATGGGTTAAAGATGGCAGAACAGTATTAAAACTTCTATTCGGATGTGTTACAAAATTTGAGTCATTTGAATTTAAAGAAAGTTGATGTATATTCTCTCAATCATTATTACATATGTTTTATACTAGGTGTAGTAAGTTTTATAACAGTTAGTACACATTTCACAAACTAACTGCTTCAGGTGTCCACTTGGTGGAGTGGTTCTTCATCTGATTTGTCACTCTGATTGTGTTCACATTTGGCTAACACAAACATACCACAATGATAGCCCATCTTTTATACCTCACTGTGGCCTTTAGGTTAACTCCACTGCCTGCTTTTTCAATGAATTTTCTTGAAACAACTATAATTTTCTGATGGCAGAGACATACTGGCCCGCAGAGCCCTCTTTTAGACTCTTCAGAATTGCTGAGTCCTGCTTCACACTGTGCAATACTGCATTGTATGAAATGTTCACAGAAGTTCCTTGGCTGGCTGTGTAAATACACCATACTTTCCAGAAAATTAGGCATAGAGTAAAATTTTCTTACACAAGAAGGGTGTTTGGTATACTTCATAAAATGTGTTCCTTACAGGGTCTGGAAAAACAGCAGCATTTCTCTTGCCCATCTTAAGTCAGATTTATACAGATGGTCCAGGCGAGGCTTTGAAGGCTGTGAAGGTAAAGAAATCCTTATAAGAAGTTTTTTCATTGAAGCAATTCGGAAAATATTTGTTGGGACCTTTTTTTCTATGTGATGCCAAATGTACTTTATTTTCATTGCTTTGATTTTGCTTTCAGTCTGATTATCCAACAAAAAGCCACTTTTGCCTGTAGTTCTTTTTTTTTGGTACCCTTAATCTGAAATTAGATGTGCAATATTATGGTTATTAAACTACTCCCTTCGTCAGGTCCCTTCCCACCAACCTCATTACAGTCACTATCCATCAGCATAGTGAGATGCTATATAATCACTTCTTGTCTTCTCTGAGTTGTACAGCCCTCCCCATGCCCCCAAACATTACATCTGCAAGTCATAATGCCCATTTTTCCTCCTTGTCCCTCCCTTCCCACCCATCTTTCTCAGTTCCTTTCCTTTTGGCAACTGTTAGTCCGATCCTGGGTTCCGTGAGTCTGCTGCTGTTTTGTTCTTTCAGTTTTTTTCGATGTTCTTATACTCCACATATGAGTGAAATCACTGGATACTTGTCTTTTTCCACTTGGCTTATTTCACTGAGCATAATACCCTCTAGCTCCATCCATGTTGTTGCAAATGGTAGAATTTGTTTTCTTCTTATGGCTGAATAGTATTCCACTGTGTATACGTACCACTTTTTCTTTATCCATTCATCTACTGATGGACACTTAGGTTCCTTCCATTTTTTGGCTATGGTAAATAGTGCCACGATAAACATAGGGGGGCATCTGCCTTTTCCAACAGGGCTGCTGCATTCTTAGGGTAAATTCCTAGGAGTGGAATTCCTTGGTCAAATGGTATTTCTATTTTGAGTCTTTTGAGTAACCTCCATACTGCTTTCCGCCACGGTTGAACTAATTTGCATTCCCATGAGCATTGTAGGAGGGTTCCCTTTTCTCCACATCCTCACCAACATTTGTCGTTGTATGTGTTTTGGTTGTTAACCATCCTTACTGATGTGAGGTGATACCTCATTGTGGTTTTAATTTGCGTATCTCTGATGATTATTGCCTGTAATTCTTGTTACAAAGGGAATTTTGCCATCAGTAGTTTTTTAAAGAATTAACAAATTTTGTGTATCTTAAGTTTAATTTAGAAATTTTACTACTTCTTAGGAAAATAGAAGGTATGGACGCCGTAAACAATACCCATTTCCTTGGTTTTATCTCCTACAATGGAATTGGCTGTACATATCTATGAGGAACCCAGAATAGTAAATATGCATTTTACTTATTGTTGCTGTTTTTAACTAGTGATGATATTTCTGTTTACCCAATGAATCCTTTGCTTACAGTTTTCATACCGGTCTGGATTTCGTCCTTGTGTGCTTTATGGTGGTGCCGATGTTTGTCAGCAGATTCGAGATTTTAGTACGTGGTTGTCACTTGTTATTTGCCACTGCAGGGCGTCTAGTGGATATGATGGAAAGAGGAAAAATTGCATTAGCGTTATGCAAGTAAGTTAATTTTTGTATCTGAGATGTAGCTTTTCTTAATTTTAGTGGTCAGTTTGTAGTAATTTATTAGTATTAAGATTTTTAAAAAATCAATGGTTTTAACTCTCTACATAGTCTGAAAAATACTGATAACCTGTATGGTTCATTGGGACAGAGTCAAATAATAGTCTCTTTGGCTTGTGTAAGTTAAGTGTGTTTCATGTGTTAATTTGTGAGGTAAGAATGTTGAATAAAAAGTATTAAGCTTAATTAAAGACAACGATACTCAACTGTAAGTTTCTCGTCAGATCCTAAATTGAGTGCTTTTTGTAACAGATATTTAGTGTTGGATGAAGCTGATTGGATGCTGGATATGAAATTTGAACCTTAGACATTGTGTAGTTGAGCAAGACAGTATGCCACCAAAGGGTATTCGCCACACTATGATGTTCAGTGCTACTATTCTAACAAAATGCAGGTATTGTTTTTTAGAAAAAAATGCAACTTCTTTTCTAGAACATTTTTGTTATTCAGTACTTGAGTATCCTCAGATAGTTAAAAAGTTGGAGTAATGATATTTCAGGGTCTTATTTTTTACCTTTTTTCAGATGTTTCTTCGTGATTTCTTGGATGAATATATCTTCCTGTCTGTAGGCAGAGTTGGCTCTACCTCTGAAAACATCACACAGAAAGTAGTTTGGGAGGAAGAGTCAGACAAACGGTCATGTTTGCTTGATCTCTTATGTGCAGCAGGTAAGGTGAATTGTAAGTGTGTTGTCAGGTGTAAGAAAAACCAGTTTGGCTTGTCTTAGCATCTATATTGTCTTTCACTTACATTTTTAAGAGTTAAAGTTTTAATTAACTCCAAGTGCATACTTACCTGGTACAAAAACCCATCCAGTTAATATTGAGATAAGGTAATGA
>JAVSCE010012436.1:0-36864 GCA_032199065.1 Smutsia gigantea | reverse complement strand
TCAGTTTAACTTCCTTAACAATCTGAAGGCCTTTTATTTCTTTGTGTTATCTGATTGCCGTGGCTGGGACCTCCAGTACTATGTTGAATAACAGTGTGGCGAGTGGGCATCCCTGTCTTGTTCCCAGTCGTAGGTGAAAAGCTTTCAGCGTTTCGCTGTTACGTATGATGTTGGTTGTGGGTTTGTCATATATGTATGGCCTTTATTATGTTGAGGTACTTGCCCTCTATACCCATTTTCTTGAGAGTTCTTATCATGAATGGGTGTTGAATTTTGTCACAGTTTTCCAGCATGTATGGAGATGATCACCTGATTTTTGTCGTTCATCAGGGATATTGGTCTGTAGTTTTTTTCATGTGTATGTGTGTTGTGTCTTTGCTTCATTTTGGTATTAGAGTGGTGCTTGCTTCATAGAATGAGTTTGGAAGTGTTCCCTCCTCTTCTGTTTTTTTGGAGAACTTTAAGGAGGTTGGGTATTATGTTTTCTCTAAATGTCTGATAAAATTCAGCAGTGAATCCATGTAATCCTGGGGTTTTTGTTCTTGGGTAGTTTTTTTGATTACCAATTCAATTGCATTGCTGGTAGATGCTCTGTTTAGATTTTCTGTTTCTTTGTGGGTCAGTCTTGGAAGGTTGTATTTTTCTAGAAAGTTGTCCATTTCCTCCAGGTTATCCCGTTTGTTAGCATAGAGTTTTTCATAGTATTCTCTAATAATTCTTTCTATTTATGTGGTGTCTGTAGTGATTTTTCCTTTCTCATTTCTGTTTTTTTTTTAATGTGTGTAGATTCTCTTTTTCTTCTTGATAAGTCCAGCTAGGGGCTTATCTATTTTGTGTACTTTCTCAAAGAACCAGCTCTTGGTTTCATTAATTTTTTCTAATTCTTCTCAATTTTATTTATTTCTTTTTCTGATCTTCATTATGTCCCTCCATCTGCTGACGTTGGGGCCTCATTTGTTCTTCTTTTTCCAGTTTCAATAATTGTGAATTTTGACTATTCATTTGGGATTGTTCTTCCTTCTTTAAGTAGGCCTGGATTGGTATATACTTTCCTCCTCAGAGCTGCCTTCGCTGCGTCCCACAGAAGTTGGGGTGTTGTGCTGTTGTTTTCATTTGTCTCCATATATTGCTTGATCCCTGTTTTAATTTGGTCATTGATCCATTGATTATGTAGGAGCATGTTGTTAAGCCTCCATGTGTTTGTGTCCCTTTTGGTTTTCTCTGTACAATTTATTTCTAGTTTTATACCTTTGTGATCTGAGAAGTTGGTTGATAGAATTTCAATCTTTCTGAATTTACTGAGGGTCTTTTTGTGGCCTAGTGTGTGGTCTATTCTAGAAAATGTCCCATGTGTCCTTGAGAAAAATGTGTATCCTGCTGCTTTTGGGTGTAGAGGTGTATAGATGTCTGTTAAGTCCATCTGTTCTAGTGTGTTGTTCAGTGCCTCTGTGTCCTTTCTTATTTTCTGACCGGTTGGTCTGGGCTTTGGAGTCAGTGATGTGTTGAAGTCCCTTAAAATGAATGCATTACATTCGGTGTCCTCCTTTAATTTTGTTAGTATTTATTTCACATATGTAGGTGCTCCTCTGTTGGGTGCATAGATTTTAATAATGGTTATATCTTCTTGTTGTACTGACCCCTTTATCATTATGTAATGTCCTTCTTTGCCTCTTGTGACTTTCCTTGTTTTGAATTCTATTTTGTCTGATACAAGTACTGCCACTCCTGCTTTTTTCTCCTTATTGTTTGCACGAAATATCTTTTTCCATCCCTTCACTTTTAATCTGTGTATGTCTTTGGGTTTGAAGTGAGCCTCGTGCAGTAGGCGGCGTATAGATGGGTCTTGGTTTTTTATCCATCCATTGTATTACTCTTTGTCTTTTGATTGGTGCATTCAGTCCATTTACATTTAGGGTGATTATCAATAGATATGTACTCTTTGCCCTTGCAGGCTTTGGATTCGTGTTTACCAAAGGTTCAGGGACAGCTTCTTTACTATCTACCAGTCTGACTTAACTCACTTACTATGCTGTTATAAACACAGTGTGATGGTTCTTCATTTCTCTCCCTTCTTTTTCTTCCTCCTCCACACTTTATATGTTGTGTTTTCTTCTTTACTCTTTGTGTTTCCCTTGACTGATTTTGTGGATAGCTGATTTTGTTTTGCATTTCCTTAGTATTTGATTGGTCTATTTTCTTTGCTGTGGTTTCATTTTCTCTGGTGACATCTATTTAGCCTTAGGAGCACTCCCATGTAGAGCACTCCCTTTAAAATACAGTGTAGAGATGGTTTGTGGGAGGTAAATTGCCTCAACTTTTGCTTATCTGGGAATTGTTTAATCCCTCCTTGAAATTGAAATGATAATCTTGCTGGGTACAGTATTCATGGCTTGAGACCCTTCTGTTTCATTGCATTGAATTTATCATGCCATTCCCTTCTGGCCTGTAAGGTTTCTGCTGGCACATCTGATGATGGCCTGATGGGTTTTCCTTTGTAGGTGATCTTTTCTCTCTCTGTGGCTGCTTTTAAAGGTCTGTCTTTATCCTTGATCTTTGCCATTTTAATTATTATATGTCTTGATGTTGTCTTCCTTGGGTCCCTTGTGTTGGGAGATCTGTACACCTCCATGTCTTGAGAGACTATCTCCTTACCCAGATTGGGGAAGTTTTCAGCAATTACCTCCTCGATAATACTTTGTATCCCTTTTTCTCTCTCTTCTTCTTCTGGTACCCTATAATGTGGATATTGTTCCGTTTGGATTGGTCACACAGTTGTCTCAATTTTCTTTTATTCTTAGAGTTTAGAGATCCTTTCTTTGCTCTGTGCCTCAGCTTCTTAGTATTCCTCTTCTCTAATTTCTATCCCATTTACCTTCTCTTCTATTACACCTGATCTGCTTTTAAATCCCTCCCTTGTATGTTTCATTTGAGATATGGAATTTCTTAATGATTGAATCTCCATCTTAAATTTGTCCTTGCGTTCTTGAATATTTTTATGTACCTCCATGAGCATGTTTATGATTTTTATTTTAAACTCTCTTTCAGGAAGATGGGTGAGTTTGATTTCATTTGGTCATTTTGCTGAGGTTTGTGGTATTTGGATCTGAATCAGTTTCCTTTGATGTTTCATAATTCTATGTGGTCCCTTCTAGTGCCCAGAAGCTCTACTCCCTGGAGCTTCTCAGTCCCTAGAGTGAGGTTGGGGGTTCATAGGGGAGTGGCGCTGGTGTCTTGGGTCAGGAAAGAGCTGTTTCCCGATTCCTGGCTGCAGTGCCTGTGTCCAGTATCAGAGCCAGTGGGCAAAGCACACAGGTACAAGCCTCTGTGCTTGGTGTCTCTAGCTATTGTAGGTGGGGCCTCCAGCTGGCCTGGTGCCAGCGCAGTGACTTCTGGTTTGGAAGCAGGTGCCGGCAGGCTGGAAGGAAGTTACAGCAGGCTGTGTGTCACAGTGTGTGGGGGGGGCCTCAGAGCTGAGTAGGCAGCCAGGGGGATGGGGCGCCTGAAGCTCCTCAATGTTCCCAACCCGCTGGGCACAGTGCACCCAGACAACCTTGTCCACCTATCCCTTCTCCCCTCGCTGCTAGGAAGCTTCTCAGACCGCCTGCCTTTCCCTTATCCCAGAGCGGCGTGATGTGGATCCCTGTCCTCCACAAATGTCCGGAATCTCAGTCTGTCAAGCACTACACCTGTCCCAGCTCCCCAACCCCGGCAACCTCCAAAGGACCACACAATGTAGGTCTGTGGTCCAAAGCAGACCTCCGGGGCTGGGTGTTCAGCAGTTCAAGGCTTCCTCTGACTCGCTGCTCCATTGCTCTTCCTCCCGCCGGTGAGCTGTGGTTGGCCAAGGGCTAGGGTCCCGCCGGATCAAGGCTTTGTACATGACCCTGTTTCTTGAGGTCTGCATGCAGCCTGGTGCAGTCTTCTTACCTGTTGCTGTTTTAGGGCTAGTTGTATTAATGATATTTCCCCATTATATGTGGTTTGGGGAAGAATTCTCTGTCACACCTTTCATGCGCCATCTTGAATCTCACCGCTGAATTTTACCAGGCAAGTAGAGAAGGCATAATGCCCATTCCCCTTAAAGTTTTCCAAAAAATAGAAGAGGAGGGAATACTTCCAAACTCATTCTTTGAAGCCAGCGTCACTGTAATACCAAAACCAGGCAAAGACCCCACAAAGAAAGAAAATTACAGACCAATATCCCTGATGAACATAGATGCAAAAATACTCAACAAAACATTAGCAAACCAAATACAAAAATACATCAAGAGGATCATACAGCATGATCAAGTGGGATTCATCTCAGGCATGCAAGGATGGTACATCATTCGAATATCCATCAACATTATCCAACACGTCAACAAAAAGAAGGACAGAGACCACATGATCATCTCCGTAGATGCTGAAAAAGCATTCGACATCCGTTCATGATAAAAACTCTCAACAAAACGGGTATAGAGTGCAAGTACCTCAACATAATAAAGGCCGTACGTGACAAACCCACAGCCAACATCATACTTAACAGCAAGAAGCTGAGAGCTTTTTACCTAAGATCGGGAGGAAGACAGGGATGCCCACTCCCCACACTGTTATTCAACATAGTACTGGAGGTCCTAGCCACGGCAATCAGACAACACAAAGAAATACAAGGCACACAGATTGGTAAAGGAGAACTTAAACTGTCACTATTTGCAGATGGATGACATGATATTGTACATAATAAACCCTAAAGACTCCACTCCAAAACTACTAGAACTAATATCTGAACTCAGCAAAGTTGCAGGATACAAAATTAATACACTGAAATCTGTTGCTTTCCTATACACTAACGATGAACTAGCAGAAAGAGAAATGAGGAAAACAATTCCATTCAAAATTGCATCAAAAAGAATAAAATACCTTGGAATAAACCTAGCCAAAGAAGTGAAAGACCTACACCCTGAAAACTACAACACACTCTGAAGAGAAATTAAAGAGGACACTGACAAATGGAAATTCATCCCATGCTCTTGGCTAGGAATAATTAATATTGTCAAAGTGGCCATCCTGCCCAAAGCAATCTACAGCTTCAATGCAACCCCTGTCAAAATACCAACGGCATTCTTCAACGAACTGGAACAGATAGTTCTAAAAATCATATGGAAGCACTAAAGATCCCGAATAGCCAAAGCAATCCTGAGAAGGAAGAATATAGCAGGGGGGATGTCACTTCTCAACTTCAAGCTCTACTACAAAGCCACATTAATCAAGACAATCTGGGACTGGCACAAGAACAGACTCACCGAGCAGTGGACCAGAATAGAAAGTCTGGATACTAACCAAAGCATATATGGTCAATTAATATATGATAAAGGAGCCATGGATATACAATGGGGAAATGACAGCCTCTTCAGCTGGTGTTGGCAAAACTGGACAGCTCCATGGAAGAGAATGAAACTGGATCATGGTCTAACCCCATACACAAAAGAAAATTCAAAATGGATCAAAGACCTGAATGTAAGCCGTGAAACCATAAGGCTCTTAGAAAAACACATAGGCAGAAATCTGTTGGACATAAACATGAGCAACTTCTTCATGAACATATCTCCCCGGGCAAGGGAAACAAAAGCAAAAATGAACAAGTGGGACTACATCAAGCTGAACAGCTTCTGTACAGCAAAGGGCACCATCAGCAGAACAAAAAGGCATCCTACAGTATGGGAGAATATATTCATCAATGACATATCCGATAAAGGGTCGACATCCAAAATACATATAAAGAGCTCACGCACCTCAATAACAACAAAAAAGCAAATAATCCTATTAAAAAATGGGCAGAGCATCTGAACAGACACTTCTCCAAAGAAGAAATTCAGTTGGCCAAGAAGCACATGAAAAGATGCTCCACATTGCTAATCATCAGAGAAATGCAAATTAAAAGCCCAGCGAGATACCACCTCACACCAGTAAGGATGGGCACCATCCAAAAGACAAACAACAACCAATGTTGGCAAGGATGTGGAGAAAGGGGAACCCTCCTACATTGCTGGTGGGAATGTAAACTAGTTCAACCATTGTGGAAAGCAGTATGGAGGTTCCTCAAAAAACTCAAAATAGAAATACCATTTGACCCAGGAATTCCACTCCTAGGAATTGTACCCAAGAATGCAGCAGCCCAGTTTGAAAAAGACATATTCACTCCTAGGTTTTATTGCAGCACAATTTACAATAGCCAAGAAATGGAAGCAACCTAAGTGTCCATCAGTAGAGGAATGGGTAAAGAAGAGGTGGTACATATACACAATGGAATATTATTCAGCCATAAGAAGAAAACAAATCCTAACATTTGCAACAACATGCATGGAACTAGAGGGTATTATGCTCAGTGAAATAAGCCAGGTGGAAAAGACAAGTATCAAATGATTTCACTCATCTGTGCAGTATAAGAACAAAGAAAAAAAGTGAAGGAACAAAACAGCAGCAGACTCACAGAACCCAAGAATGGACTAACCGTTACCAAAGGGAAAGGGACTGGGGAGGATGGGTGGGAATGGAGGGATAAAGGGAAAAAAACAGGCATTATGATTAGCAGACATAATGTAGAGGGGAGGCCACGGGGAGGGGTGTACAACAGAGAGAAGACAAGTAGTGATTCTACAGCATCTTACTATGCTGATGGACAATGACTTGTAATGGGATGTATGGTGGGGACTTGATGATGGGGGGAGTCTAGTGAACATAATGTTGCTCAGGTAATTGTAGATAAATGATACCAAAATAAAAAAAAAGAATTTTTCTTCTTAAACTTCCTGGGTTTTTTTCAAAATGCAATTTTGGCTTTAAGGTGGGATCTCCCTGTCTGTATTATGCTGTTCATAGGTGGGCCTTTTAGCAGGCTAGAGTAAATCTTAGAATGATGTAATTGACACAATGAAGACATGGGCTGTGCTCAGATTCTTTTATCAGGGTAATATTCACAGACGTTCAAGGCCAAGTTGCTGTTCACCTTTTGAACTGTGACTGATTAACTTACTAACTCTGAGTCTTTTCTGGATTTCTAGTTTTAATTGGTTAACTGAGTCCTTTCTTGTGGGCTTTACTGACCTTGTTCTCCTTCCACCCCGCTCATACCTGTTTTCCTGCCCAACAACGGTGAAAGGACTGCAGTACAGGCTTGGTATGAAACAGGTGTGTGACCATCCACAAGGCAGTCAGTAATTCCGGTCTTTCTTCATCTAGGGAACCCGAAGAGGAGGGCAGCAGCAGCAGCTTGAGGTCCCGGCCGGCGTCCGCTTGTCCCTGCGGGGCTGCCGCTGTCTTCCCTCATGGAACCGCCAGTCTTCGTCGGCCTCGTCCCTAAGGCAGCGCGCCGGGCTCACTGCCCAGGGCCATTCTCCCAAAGCGCCTGCCTCGCCTCCCACACTGCCGCCGCCGCCGCCGCCGCCGCCGCTGCCGCCGAGGTTCCCTGGAGGCCGCGCCAGGCGGCGAGAGCACAGCCACCGGGGCGTCCCTGCAGCGAGTGGCCGCCGACGGCTCCCCGCGCCCGGCGCTCCTGCCCCTCGCCGCCGCCTGACACCGCTTCGGAGCGCCCCCCGGCCCTTCCCGCGCCCTCGGCCCGGATGGAGCACCTGGAACTGTAAGTTTTGAAGTGCTGCTAGATAATTCTAAAATTATAGTTTTATATTTGAGATATATTGACATATCGCATTGTGTTCGTTTTAGGTGTACAACATAATGATTCGATCCATTATTACACAGTGTGAAATGATTACAACAGGAAGTTTAGTTAACATCCATCACTATTTATCACTATATATAGTTAGGAGGCTTTTCTTCTTGGGACGAGAACTTCTAATTTATACTCTCTCAACATTTAAATCTACAATCCACATTGTTAACTATATTCACCATGCTGTATATTACATCCCAGGACTTATGTGTCTCGTAACTGGAAGTTCGCAGCTTTAGACCTTCACCCATTGTGCCTACCCCGACCCCTCACCCCCACCTTCTCTGGTACTCACCACTATGTTCTCAACATGTATGAATTGTCTCTTTTTTATTTTGTTTTGTTTTAGATGCCAAATATAAGTGATACTCTACAGTATTTGACTTATTTCACTTAGGGTACATCCGTGTTGTTACAAATGGCAGAATTTCCATTTTTTTGTAACTGAATAATTCCCCATTGTGTGTGTGCATATATATATATATATATATATATATATATATATATATACATATATGTATATATATATGTGTGTGTGTGTGTGTGTGTGTTTGTGTTTGTATGTATATATACACAGACACAACATTTTCTTTATCCATTCATCCATCAGTGGAAACTTAGCTTAGATTGTTTCTGTGTCCTGGCTATTTTAAACAATGCTGCAGTGAACAGAGCAGATATTTTAAGATTGTGATTTCACTTCCTTTGGATTAATACTCAGAAGTGGAATTGCTGGATCATGCAATTTTAAATTTTTTATTGAAGATCTATACTGTTTTAGATAGTAGCAGGACCAATTTACATTCTAACAGTGCACCGAAAGGGAACCCTTTTCTCCACGTCCTCGCCAACACTTGGTATTGCTTGCCTCTTTCATAATAGACATTCTTACAGGTATGAGGTGATATGTCATTGTGGTTTTGATTTGCATTTCCTTGTTGATTAGTGATGTGGAGCACCTTTTCATGTGCCTATTGGCCACCTGAATTTCTTCTTTGGAGAAGGGTCTCTTCATATCCTCTGCCCATTTTTTAATAGACTTATTTGGTTTTTTGGTTTGTTTGTTGAGGTGCGTGAGCTCTCTATATAAATTTGGATGCCAACCCCTTATCGGATCTGTCATTTATGAATATATTCTCCCATACTGTAGGATGTCTTTTTGTTGTAGTGATGGTGTCCTTTGCTGTACAGAAGCTTTTTAGTTTGATGTTGTCCCTCTTACTCATTTTTGCTTTTGTTTCTTTTGCCCGGGGAGATGTGTTCATGAAGAAATTGCTCATGTTTATGTCCAAGAGATTTTTGCCTATGTTTTTTTCTAAGAGCTTTGTGGTTTCATGACTTACATTCAGGTCTTTGATCCATTTTCAGTTTACTTTTGTGTATGCGGTAAGAGAGTAATCCAGTTTCATTCCCTTACATGTAGCTGTCCAGTTTTGCCAACACCAGCTGTTGAAGAGGCTGTCATTTCCCCGTTGTATGTCCATAGCTCCTTTATCGTATATTAATTGACCGTATATGTGTGGGTTTATATCTGGTGTATCTAGTCTGTTCCACTGGTCTGTGCGTCTGTTCTTGTGCCCGTACCAAATTGTCTTCATTACTGTGGCTTTCTAGTAGAACTTGAAGTTGGTGGGCGTGATCCCCCGATCTTTATTCTTCCTTCTCAGGATTGCTTTGGCCGTTCGGGGTCTTTTGTGGCTCCATACGAATTTTAGAACTATTTGCTTTAGTCATTGAAGAAGGCCGTTGGTATTTTGATAGGGATTGCATTGAATCTGTAGATTGCTTTAGGCAGGATGGCCATTTTGACAATATTTTAATTCTTCCTATCCATGAGCATGGGATGTAGTTTCATTTATTTGTGTCTTATTTAATTTTTCATGAGTCTCTTGTAGTTTTCAGGGTATATGTTTTCCACTTCCTTTGTTAGGTCTGTTCCTAGGTTGTTGTTGTTTTTTTTTTGAGGCAATTGTACATGGAATTATTTTCCTGATTTCTCTTTCTACTAGTTCAGTGTTAGTGTATAGGAATGCAACCGATTTCTGTGTATTCATTTTGTGTCCTGCAACTTTGCTGAATTCAGATATTAGTTCTAGTAGTTTTGGAGTGGATTGTTTTGCATTTTTTATGTACAATATCATGTCATCTGCAAACAGTGACAGTTTAACTTCCTTAACAATCTGAAGGCCTTTTATTTCTTTGTGTTATCTGATTGCCGTGGCTGGGACCTCCAGTACTATGTTGAATAACAGTGTGGCGAGTGGGCATCCCTGTCTTGTTCCCAGTCGTAGGTGAAAAGCTTTCAGCGTTTCGCTGTTACGTATGATGTTGGTTGTGGGTTTGTCATATATGTATGGCCTTTATTATGTTGAGGTACTTGCCCTCTATACCCATTTTCTTGAGAGTTCTTATCATGAATGGGTGTTGAATTTTGTCACAGTTTTCCAGCATGTATGGAGATGATCACCTGATTTTTGTCGTTCATCAGGGATATTGGTCTGTAGTTTTTTTCATGTGTATGTGTGTTGTGTCCTTGCTTCATTTTGGTATTAGAGTGGTGCTTGCTTCATAGAATGAGTTTGGAAGTGTTCCCTCCTCTTCTGTTTTTTTGGAGAACTTTAAGGAGGTTGGGTATTATGTTTTCTCTAAATGTCTGATAAAATTCAGCAGTGAATCCATGTAATCCTGGGGTTTTTGTTCTTGGGTAGTTTTTTTGATTACCAATTCAATTGCATTGCTGGTAGATGCTCTGTTTAGATTTTCTGTTTCTTTGTGGGTCAGTCTTGGAAGGTTGTATTTTTCTAGAAAGTTGTCCGTTTCCTCCAGGTTATCCCGTTTGTTAGCATAGAGTTTTTCATAGTATTCTCTAATAATTCTTTCTATTTATGTGGTGTCTGTAGTGATTTTTCCTTTCTCATTTCTGTTTTTTTTTTTAATGTGTGTAGATTCTCTTTTTCTTCTTGATAAGTCCTGCTAGGGGCTTATCTATTTTGTGTACTTTCTCAAAGAACCAGCTCTTGGTTTCATTAATTTTTTCTAATTCTTCTCAATTTTATTTATTTCTTTTTCTGATCTTCATTATGTCCCTCCATCTGCTGACGTTGGGGCCTCATTTGTTCTTCTTTTTCCAGTTTCAATAATTGTGAATTTTGACTATTCATTTGGGATTGTTCTTCCTTCTTTAAGTAGGCCTGGATTGGTATATACTTTCCTCCTCAGAGCTGCCTTCGCTGCGTCCCACAGAAGTTGGGGTGTTGTGCTGTTGTTTTCATTTGTCTCCATATATTGCTTGATCCCTGTTTTAATTTGGTCATTGATCCATTGATTATGTAGGAGCATGTTGTTAAGCCTCCATGTGTTTGTGTCCCTTTTGGTTTTCTCTGTACAATTTATTTCTAGTTTTATACCTTTGTGATCTGAGAAGTTGGTTGGTAGAATTTCAATCTTTCTGAATTTACTGAGGGTCTTTTTGTGGCCTAGTGTGTGGTCTATTCTAGAAAATGTCCCATGTGTCCTTGAGAAGAATGTGTATCCTGCTGCTTTTGGGTGTAGAGGTGTATAGATGTCTGTTAAGTCCATCTGTTCTAGTGTGTTGTTCAGTGCCTCTGTGTCCTTTCTTATTTTCTGACCGGTTGGTCTGGGCTTTGGAGTCAGTGATGTGTTGAAGTCCCTTAAAATGAATGCATTACATTCGGTGTCCTCCTTTAATTTTGTTAGTATTTATTTCACATATGTAGGTGCTCCTCTGTTGGGTGCATAGATTTTAATAATGGTTATATCTTCTTGTTGTACTGACCCCTTTATCATTATGTAATGTCCTTCTTTGCCTCTTGTGACTTTCCTTGTTTTGAATTCTATTTTGTCTGATACAAGTACTGCCACTCCTGCTTTTTTCTCCTTATTGTTTGCACGAAATATCTTTTTCCATCCCTTCACTTTTAATCTGTGTATGTCTTTGGGTTTGAAGTGAGCCTCGTGCAGTAGGCGGCGTATAGATGGGTCTTGGTTTTTTATCCATCCATTGTATTACTCTGTGTCTTTTGATTGGTGCATGCAGTCCATTTACATTTAGGGTGATTATCAATAGATATGTACTCTTTGCCCTTGCAGGCTTTGGATTCGTGTTTACCAAAGGTTCAGGGACAGCTTCTTTACTATCTACCAGTCTGACTTAACTCACTTACTATGCTGTTATAAACACAGTGTGATGGTTCTTCATTTCTCTCCCTTCTTTTTCTTCCTCCTCCACACTTTATATGTTGTGTTTTCTTCTTTACTCTTTGTGTTTCCCTTGACTGATTTTGTGGATAGCTGATTTTGTTTTGCATTTCCTTAGTATTTGATTGGTCTATTTTCTTTGCTGTGGTTTCATTTTCTCTGGTGACATCTATTTAGCCTTAGGAGCACTCCCATGTAGAGCACTCCCTTTAAAATACAGTGTAGAGATGGTTTGTGGGAGGTAAATTGCCTCAACTTTTGCTTATCTGGGAATTGTTTAATCCCTCCTTGAAATTGAAATGATAATCTTGCTGGGTACAGTATTCATGGCTTGAGACCCTTCTGTTTCATTGCATTGAATTTATCATGCCATTCCCTTCTGGCCTGTAAGGTTTCTGCTGGCACATCTGATGATGGCCTGATGGGTTTTCCTTTGTAGGTGATCTTTTCTCTCTCTGTGGCTGCTTTTAAAGGTCTGTCTTTATCCTTGATCTTTGCCATTTTAATTATTATATGTCTTGATGTTGTCTTCCTTGGGTCCCTTGTGTTGGGAGATCTGTACACCTCCATGTCTTGAGAGACTATCTCCTTACCCAGATTGGGGAAGTTTTCAGCAATTACCTCCTCGATAATACTTTGTATCCCTTTTTCTCTCTCTTCTTCTTCTGGTACCCTATAATGTGGATATTGTTCCGTTTGGATTGGTCACACAGTTGTCTCAATTTTCTTTTATTCTTAGAGTTTAGAGATCCTTTCTTTGCTCTGTGCCTCAGCTTCTTAGTATTCCTCTTCTCTAATTTCTATCCCATTTACCTTCTCTTCTAGTACACCTGATCTGCTTTTAAATCCCTCCCTTGTATGTTTCATTTGAGATATGGAATTTCTTAATGATTGAATCTCCATCTTAAATTTGTCCTTGCGTTCTTGAATATTTTTATGTACCTCCATGAGCATGTTTATGATTTTTATTTTAAACTCTCTTTCAGGAAGATGGGTGAGTTTGATTTCATTTGGTCATTTTGCTGAGGTTTGTGGTATTTGGATCTGAATCAGTTTCCTTTGATGTTTCATAATTCTATGTGGTCCCTTCTAGTGCCCAGAAGCTCTACTCCCTGGAGCTTCTCAGTCCCTAGAGTGAGGTTGGGGGTCATAGGGGAGTGGCGCTGGTGTCTTGGGTCAGGAAAGAGCTGTTTCCCGATTCCTGGCTGCAGTGCCTGTGTCCAGTATCAGAGCCAGTGGGCAAAGCACACAGGTACAAGCCTCTGTGCTTGGTGTCTCTAGCTATTGCAGGTGGGGCCTCCAGCTGGCCTGGTGCCAGCGCAGTGACTTCTGGTTTGGAAGCAGGTGCCGGCAGGCTGGAAGGAAGTTACAGCAGGCTGTGTGTCACAGTGTGGGGGGGGGGGCTCAGAGCTGAGTAGGCAGCCAGGGGGATGGGGCGCCTGAAGCTCCTCAATGTTCCCAACCCGCTGGGCACAGTGCACCCAGACAACCTTGTCCACCTATCCCTTCTCCCCTCGCTGCTAGGAAGCTTCTCAGACCGCCTGCCTTTCCCTTATCCGAGAGCGGCGTGATGTGGATCCCCGTCCTCCACAAATGTCCGGAATCTCAGTCTGTCAAGCACTACACCTGTCCCAGCTCCCCAACCCCGGCAACCTCCAAAGGACCACACAATGTAGGTCTGTGGTCCAAAGCAGACCTCCGGGGCTGGGTGTTCAGCAGTTCAAGGCTTCCTCTGACTCGCTGCTCCATTGCTCTTCCTCCCGCCGGTGAGCTGTGGTTGGCCAAGGGCTAGGGTCCCGCCGGATCAAGGCTTTTGTACATGACCCTGTTTCTTGAGGTCTGCATGCAGCCTGGTGCAGTCTTCTTACCTGTTGCTGTTTTAGGGCTAGTTGTATTAATGATATTTTCCCATTATATGTGGTTTGGGGAAGAATTCTCTGTCTCACCTTTCATGCCACCATCTTGAATCTCACCGCTGAATTTTACCAGGCAAGTAGAGAAGGCATAATGCCCATTCCCCTTAAAGTTTTCCAAAAAATAGAAGAGGAGGGAATACTTCCAAACTCATTCTTTGAAGCCAGCGTCACTGTAATACCAAAACCAGGCAAAGACCCCACAAAGAAAGAAAATTACAGACCAATGTCCCTGATGAACATAGATGCAAAAATACTCAACAAAACATTAGCAAACCAAATACAAAAATACATCAAGAGGATCATACACCATGATCAAGTGGGATTCATCTCAGGCATGCAAGGATGGTACATCATTCGAATATCCATCAACATTATCCAACACGTCAACAAAAAGAAGGACAGAGACCACATGATCATCTCCGTAGATGCTGAAAAAGCATTCGACATCCGTTCATGATAAAAACTCTCAACAAAACGGGTATAGAGTGCAAGTACCTCAACATAATAAAGGCCGTACGTGACAAACCCACAGCCAACATCATACTTAACAGCAAGAAGCTGAGAGCTTTTTACCTAAGATCGGGAGGAAGACAGGGATGCCCACTCCCCACACTGTTATTCAACATAGTACTGGAGGTCCTAGCCACGGCAATCAGACAACACAAAGAAATACAAGGCACACAGATTGGTAAAGGAGAACTTAAACTGTCACTATTTGCAGATGGATGACATGATATTGTACATAATAAACCCTAAAGACTCCACTCCAAAACTACTAGAACTAATATCTGAACTCAGCAAAGTTGCAGGATACAAAATTAATACACTGAAATCTGTTGCTTTCCTATACACTAACAATGAACTAGCAGAAAGAGAAATGAGGAAAACAATTCCATTCAAAATTGCATCAAAAAGAATAAAATACCTTGGAATAAACCTAGCCAAAGAAGTGAAAGACCTACACGCTGAAAACTACAACACACTCTGAAGAGAAATTAAAGAGGACACTGACAAATGGAAATTCATCCCATGCTCTTGGCTAGGAATAATTAATATTGTCAAAGTGGCCATCCTGCCCAAAGCAATCTACATCTTCAATGCAACCCCTATCAAAATACCAACGGCATTCTTCAACGATCTGGAACAGATATCTAAAAATCATATGGAAGCACTAAAGATCCCGAATAGCCAAAGCAATCCTGAGAAGGAAGAATATAGCAGGGGGGATGTCACTTCTCAACTTCAAGCTCTACTACAAAGCCACATTAATCAAGACAATCTGGGACTGGCACAAGAACAGACTCACCGACCAGTGGACCAGAATAGAAAGTCTGGATACTAACCAAAGCATATATGGTCAATTAATATATGATAAAGGAGCCATGGATATACAATGGGGAAATGACAGCCTCTTCAGCTGGTGTTGGCAAAACTGGACAGCTCCATGGAAGAGAATGAAACTGGATCATGGTCTAACCCCATACACAAAAGAAAATTCAAAATGGATCAAAGACCTGAATGTAAGCCGTGAAACCATAAGGCTCTTAGAAAAACACATAGGCAGAAATCTGTTGGACATAAACATGAGCAACTTCTTCATGAACATATCTCCCCGGGCAAGGGAAACAAAAGCAAAAATGAACAAGTGGGACTACATCAAGCTGAACAGCTTCTGTACAGCAAAGGGCACCATCAGCAGAACAAAAAGGCATCCTACAGTATGGGAGAATATATTCATCAATGACATATCCGATAAAGGGTCGACATCCAAAATACATATAAAGAGCTCACGCACCTCAACAACAAAAAAGCAAATAATCCTATTAAAAAATGGGCAGAGCATCTGAACAGACACTTCTCCAAAGAAGAAATTCAGTTGGCCAAGAAGCACATGAAAAGATGCTCCACATTGCTAATCATCAGAGAAATGCAAATTAAAAGCCCAGCGAGATACCACCTCACACCAGTAAGGATGGGCACCATCCAAAAGACAAACAACAACCAATGTTGGCAAGGATGTGGAGAAAGGGGAACCCTCCTACATTGCTGGTGGGAATGTAAACTAGTTCAACCATTGTGGAAAGCAGTATGGAGGTTCCTCAAAAAACTCAAAATAGAAATACCATTTGACCCAGGAATTCCACTCCTAGGAATTGTACCCAAGAATGCAGCAGCCCAGTTTGAAAAAGACATATTCACTCCTAGGTTTTATTGCAGCCCAATTTACAATAGCCAAGAAATGGAAGCAACCTAAGTGTCCATCAGTAGAGGAATGGGTAAAGAAGAGGTGGTACATATACACAATGGAATATTATTCAGCCATAAGAAGAAAACAAATCCTACCATTTGCAACAACATGGATGGAACTAGAGGGTATTATGCTCAGTGAAATAAGCCAGGCGGAAAAAAGAAGTATCAAATGATTTCACTCATCTGTGCAGTATAAGAACAAAGAAAAAAAGTGAAGGAACAAAACAGCAGCAGACTCACAGAACCCAAGAATGGACTAACAGTTACCAAAGGGAAAGGGACTGGGGAGGATGGGTGGGAATGGAGGGATAAAGGGAAAAAAACAGGCATTATGATTAGCAGACATAATGTAGAGGGGGGCCACGGGGAGGGGTGTACAACAGAGAGAAGACAAGTAGTGATTCTATAGCATCTTACTATGCTGATGGACAATGACTTGTAATGGGATGTGTGGGGGGGACTTGATGATGGGGGGAGTCTAGTGAACATAATGTTGCTCAGGTAATTGTAGATAAATGATACCAAAATAAAAAAAAAGAATTTTTCTTCTTAAACTTCCTGGGTTTTTTTCCAAATGCAGTTTTGGCTTTAAGGTGGGATCTCCCTGTCTGTATTATGCTGTCCATAGGTGGGCCTTTTAGCAGGCAAGAGTAAATCTTAGAATGATGTAATTGACACAATGAAGACATGGGCTGTGCTCAGATTCTTTTATCAGGGTAATATTCACAGACGTTCAAGGCCAAGTTGCTGTTCACCTTTTGAACTGTGACTGATTAACTTACTAACTCTGAGTCTTTTCTGGATTTCTAGGTTTAACTGGTTTACTAAGTCCTTTCTTTTGGGCTTTGCTAACTTTGTTCTCCTTCCACCCCACTTATACCTATTTTCCTGCCTAACCACGGTGAAAGGACTGCAGTGCAGGCTAGATATCAAATAGGTGTGTGACCATCCACAAGGCAGTCAGTAATTGCGCTCTTTCTTCATCTAGGGAAACCGAAGAGGAGGGCAGCAGCAGCAGCAGCTTGAGGTCCCGGCCGGCGTCCGCTTGTCCCTGCGGGGCTGCCGCTGTCTTCCCTCATGGAACCGCCAGGCTTCGTCGGCCTCGTCCCTCAGGCAGCGCGCCGGGCTGACTGCCCAGGGCCATTCTCCGAAAGCGCCTGCCTCGCCGCCGCCGCCGCCGCCGCCGCCGCCGCCGAGGTTCCCTGGAGGCCGCGCCAGGCGGCGAGAGCACAGCCACCGGGGCGTTCCTGCAGCGAGTGGCCGCCGACGGCTCCCCGCGCCCGGCGCTCCTGCCCCTCGCCGCCGCCTGACACCGCTTCGGAGCGCCCCCCGGCCCTTCCCGTGCCCTCCGCCCGGATGGAGCACCTGGAACTGTTTAAGGTTTGAAGTGCTGCTAGATAATTCTAAAATCATAGTTTTATATTTGAGATATATTGACATATCGCATTGTGTTCGTTTTAGGTGTACAACATAATGATTCGATCCATTATTACACAGTGTGAAATGATTACAACAGGAAGTTTAGTTAACATCCATCACTATTTATCACTATATGTAGTTAGGAGGCTTTTCTTCTTGGGACGAGAACTTCTAATTTATACTCTCTCAACATTTAAATCTACAATCCACATTGTTAACTATATTCACCATGCTGTATATTACATCCCAGGACTTATGTGTCTCGTAACTGGAAGTTCGCAGCTTTAGACCTTCACCCATTGTGCCTACCCCCGACCCCTCACCCCCACCTTCTCTGGTACTCACCACTATGTTCTCAACATGTATGAATTGTCTCTTTTTTATTTTGTTTTGTTTTAGATGCCAAATATAAGTGATACTCTACAGTATTTGACTTATTTCACTTAGGGTACATCCGTGTTGTTACAAATGGCAGAATTTCCATTTTTTTTGTAACTGAATAATTCCCCATTGTGTGTGTGCATATATGTATATATGTGTGTGTGTGTGTGTGTGTGTGTGTGTGTTTGTATGTATATATACACAGACACAACATTTTCTTTATCCATTCATCCATCAGTGGAAACTTAGCTTAGATTGTTTCTGTGTCCTGGCTATTTTAAACAATGCTGCAGTGAACAGAGCAGATATTTTAAGATTGTGATTTCACTTCCTTTGGATAAATACTCAGAAGTGGAATTGCTGGATCATGCAATTTTAAATTTTTTATTGAAGAGCTATACTGTTTTAGATAGTAGCAGGACCAATTTACATTCTAACAGTGCACCGAAAGGGAACCCTTTTCTCCACATCCTCGCGAACACTTGGTATTGCTTGCCTCTTTCATAATAGACATTCTTACAGGTATGAGGTGATATCTCATTGTGGTTTTGATTTGCATTTCCTTGTTGATTAGTGATGTGGAGCACCTTTTCATGTGCCTATTGGCCACCTGAATTTCTTCTTTGGAGAAGGGTCTCTTCATATCCTCTGCCCATTTTTTAATAGGCTTATTTGTTTTTTTTTGTTTGTTTGTTGAGGTGCGTGAGCTCTCTATATAAATTTGGATGCCAACCCCTTATCGGATCTGTCATTTATGAATATATTCTCCCATACTGTAGGATGGCTTTTTGTTGTAGTGATGGTGTCCTTTGCTGTTCAGAAGCTTTTTAGTTTGATGTTGTCCCTCTTACTCATTTTTGCTTTTGTTTCTTTTGCCCGTGGAGATGTGTTCATGAAGAAATTGCTCATGTTTATGTCCAAGAGATTTTTGCCTATGTTTTTTTCTAAGAGCTTTGTGGTTTCATGACTTACATTCAGGTCTTTGATCCATTTTCAGTTTACTTTTGCGTATGCGGTAAGAGAGTAATCCAGTTTCATTCCCTTCCATGTAGCTGTCCAGTTTTGCCAACACCAGCTGTTGAAGAGGCTGTCATTTCCCTGTTGTATGTCCATAGCTCCTTTATCGTATATTAATTGACCGTATATGTGTGGGTTTATATCTGGTGTGTCTAGTCTGTTCCACTGGTCTGTGCGTCTGTTCTTGTGCCCATACCAAATTGTCTTCATTACTGTGGCTTTCTAGTAGAACTTGAAGTTGGTGGGCGTGATCCCCCGATCTTTATTCTTCTTTCTCAGGATTGCTTTGGCCGTTCGGGGTCTTTTGTGGCTCCATACGAATTTTAGAACTATTTGCTCTAGTCATTGAAGAAGGCCGTTGGTATTTTGATAGGGATTGCATTGAATCTGTAGATTGCTTTAGGCAGGATGGCCATTTTGACAATATTTTAATTCTTCCTATCCATGAGCATGGGATGTATTTTCATTTATTTGTGTCTTATTTAATTTTTCATGAGTCTCCTGCAGTTTTCAGGGTATATGTTTTCCACTCCCTTTGTTAGGTCTGTTCCTAGGTTGTTGTTTTTTTTTTTGAGGCAATTGTACATGGAATTATTTTCCTGATTTCTCTTTCTACTAGTTCAGTGTTAGTGTATAGGAATGCAACCAATTTCTGTGTATTAATTTTTTGTCCTGCAACTTTGCTGAATTCAGATATTAGTTCTAGTAGTTTTGGAGTGGATTGTTTTGCATTTTTTATGTACAATATCATGTCATCTGCAAACAGTGACAGTTTAACTTCCTTAACAATCTGAAGGCCTTTTATTTCTTTGTGTTATCTGATTGCCGTGGCTGGGACCTCCAGTACTATGTTGAATAACAGTGTGGCGAGTGGGCATCCCTGTCTTGTTCCCAGTCGTAGGTGAAAAGCTTTCAGCGTTTCGCTGTTACATATGATGTTGGTTGTGGGTTTGTCATATATGTATGGCCTTTATTATGTTGAGGTACTTGCCCTCTATACCCATTTTCTTGAGAGTTCTTATCATGAATGGGTGTTGAATTTTGTCACAGTTTTCCATCCAGCATGTATGGAGATGATCACCTGATTTTTGTCGTTCATCAGGGATATTGATTGGTCTGTAGTTTTTTCATGTGTGTGTGTGTTGTGTCTTTGCCTCATTTTGGTATTAGAGTGATGCTTGCTTCATAGAATGAGTTTGGAAGTATTCCCTCCTCTTCTATTTTTTTGGAGAACTTTAAGGAGGTTGGGTATTATGTTTTCTCTAAATGTCTGATAAAATTCAGCAGTGAATCCATATAATCCTGGGGTTTTTGTTCTTGGGTAGTTTTTTTGATTACCGATTCAATTGCATTGCTGGTAGTTGCTCTGTTTAGATTTTCTGTTTCTTCGTGGGTCAGTCTTGGAAGGTTGTATTTTTCTAGAAAGATGTCCATTTCCTCCAGGTTATCCGGTTTGTTAGCACAGAGTTTTTCATAGCATTCTCTAATAATTCTTTCTATTTATGTGGTGTCTGTAGTGATTTTTCCTTTCTCATTTCTGTTTTTTTTTTAATGTGTGTAGATTCTCTTTTTCTTCTTGATAAGTCCAGCTAGGGGCTTATCTATTTTGTTTACTTTCTCAAAGAACCAGCTCTTGGTTTCATTAATTTTTTCTAATTCTTCTCAATTTTATTTATTTCTTTTTCTGATCTTCATTATGTCCCTCCGTGTGCTGACGTTGGGCCTCATTTGTTCTTCTTTGTCCCTTTTCAATAATTGTGAATTTTGACTATTCATTTGGGATTGTTCTTCCTTCTTTAAGTAGGCCTGGATTGGTATATACTTTCCTCCTCAGAGCTGCCTTCACTGTGTCCCACAGAAGTTGGGGTGTTGTTCTGTTGTTTTCACTTGTCTCCATATATTGTTTGATCCCTGTTTTAATTTTGTCTTTGATCCACTGATTATGTAGGAGCATGTTGTTAAGACTCCATGTGTTTGTGTCCCTTTTGGTTTTCTCTGTACAATTTATTTCTTGTTTTATACCTTTGTGATCTGAGAAGTTGGTTGGTAGAATTTCAATCGTTCTGAATTTACTGAGGGTCTTTTTGTGGCCTAGTGTGTGGTCTATTCTAGAAAATGTCCATGTGTCCTTGAGAAGAATGTGTATCCTGCTGCTTTTGGGTGTAGAGGTGTATAGATGTCTGTTAAGTCCATCTGTTCTAGTGTGTTGTTCAGTGCCTCTGTGTCCTTTCTTATTTTCTGACCGGTTGGTCTGGGCTTTGGAGTCTGGTGTGTTGAAGTCCCTTAAAATGAATGCATTACATTCTGTGTCCTCCTTTAATTTTGTTAGTATTTGTTTCACATATGTAGGTGCTCCTGTGTTGGGTGCATAGATTTTAATAATGGTTATATCTTCTTGTTGTACTGACCCCTTTATCATTATGTAATGTCCTTCTTTGTCTCTTGTGACTTTCCTTGTTTTGAATTCTATTTTGTCTGATACAAGTACTGCAACTCCTGCTTTTTTCTCCTTACCGTTTGCACGACATATGTTTTTCCATCCCTTCACTTTTAATCTGTGTACGTTGTTGGGTTTGAAGTGAGTCTCGTGTAGTAGGCGGCATATAGATGGGTCTTGGTTTTTTATCCATCCATTCTATTACTCTGTGTCTTTTGATTGGTGCATTCAGTCCATTTACATTTAGGGTGATTATCAATAGATATGTACTCATTGCCCTTGCAGGCTTTGGATTCGTGTTTACCAAAGGTTCAAGGACAGCTTCTTTACTATCTACCAGTCTGCCTTAACTCACTTATTATGCTGTTATAAACACAGTGTGATGGTTCTTCATTTCTCTCCCTTCTTTTTCTTCCTCCTCCACACTTTATATGTTGTGTTTTCTTCTTTACTCTTTGTGTTTCCCTTGACTGATTTTGTGGATAGCTGATTTTGTTTTGCATTTACTAAGTATTTGATTGCTCTGTTTTCTTTGCTGTGGTTTTATTTTCTCTGGTGACATCTATTTAGAGCACTCCCTTTAAAATACACTGTAGAGATGGTTTGTGGGAGGTAAATTGCCTCAACTTTTGCTTATCTGGGAATTGTTTAATCCCTCCTTGAAATTGAAATGATAATCTTGCTGGATACACTATTCATAGCTTGAGACCCTTCTGTTTCATTGCACTGAATATATCATGCCATTCCCTTCTGGCCTGTAAGGTTTCTGCTGGCCCATGTGATGATGGCCTGTTGGGTTTTCCTTTGTAGGTGATCTTTTCTCTCTCTGTGGCTGCTTTTAAACGTATGTCTTTATCCTTGATCTTTGCCATTTTAATTATTATATGTCTTGATGTTGTCTTCCTGGGGTCCCTTGTGTTGGGAGATCTGTACACCTCCATGTCTTGAGAGACTAACTCCTTACCCAGATTGGGGAAGTTTTCAGCAATTACCTCCTCGATAATACTTTGATTCCCTTTTTCTCTCTCTGCTTCTTCTGGTATCCTATAATGCGGATATTTTTCCGTTTGGATTGGTCACACATTGTCTCAATTTTCTTTCATTCTTAGAGCTTAGAGATCCTTTCTTTGCTCTGTGCCTCAGCTTCTTAGTATTCCAATTTCTATCCCATTTACCTTCTCTTCTATTACACCTGATCTGCTTTTAAATCCCTCCCTTGTATGTTTCATTTGAGATATGGAATTTCTTAATGATTGAATCTCCATCTTAAATTTGTCCTTGCGTTCTTGAATATTTTTATGTACCTCCATGAGCATGTTTATGATTTTATTTTAAACTCTCTTTCAGGAAGATGGGTGAGTTTGATTTCATTTGGTCCTTTTGCTGAGGTTTGTGGTATTTCGCTCTGAATCAGTTTCCTTTGATGTTTCATAATTCTATGTGGTCCCTTCTAGTGCCCAGAAGCTCTAGTCTCTGGAGCTTCTCAGTCCCTAGAGTGAAGTTGGGGTTCATAGGGGAGTGGCGCTGGTGTCTTGGGTCAGTAAAGAGCTGTTTCCCGATTCCTGGCTGCAGTGCCTGTGTCCAGTATCAGAGCCAGTGGGCAAAGCACACATTTACAAGCCTCTGTGCTTGGCATCTCTAGCTATTGTATGTGGGGCCTCTGCCTGGCTTGGTGCCAGCACAGTGACTGCTGGTTTGCAAGCAGGTGCCGGCAGGCTGGAAGGAAGTTACAGCAGGCTGTGTGTCACAGTGGGGGGTTGGGGGGCGCCTCAGAGCTGAGTAGGCAGCCAGGGAGATGGGGCGCCTGAAGCTCCTCAATGTTCCCAACCCGCTGGGCACAGTGCACCCAGACAACCTTGTCCACCTATCCCTTCTGCCCTCGCTGCTAGGAAGCTTCTCAGACCGCCTGCCTTTCCCTTATCCCAGAGCGGCGTGATGTGGATCCCCGTCCTCCACAAATGTCCGGAATCTCAGTCTGTCAAGCACTACACCTGTCCCAGCTCCCCAACCCTGGCCACCTCCAAAGCACCACACAATGTAGGTCTCTGGTCCAAAGCAGACCTCCGGGTTGGGTGTTCAGCAGTTCAAGGCTTCCACTGACTCCCTGCTCCATTTCTCTTCCTCCCGCCGGTGAGCTGTGGTTGGCCAAGGGCTAGGGTCCCGCCGGATCAAGGCTTTTGTACATGACCCTGTTTCTTGAGGTCTGCATGCAGCCTGGTGCAGCCTTCTTACCTGTTGCTGTTTTAGGGCTAGTTGTATTAATGATATTTTCCCATTATATGTGGGTTGGGGAGGAATTCTCTGTCTCACCTTTCATGCCGCCATCTTGAATCTCACCGCTGAATTTTACCAGGCAAATAGAGAAGGCATAATGCCCATTCCCCTTAAAGTTTTCCCAAAAAATAGAAGAGGAGGGAATACTTCCAAACTCATTCTTTGAAGCCAGCGTCACTGTAATTCCAAAACCAGGCAAAGACCCCACAAAGAAAGAAAATTACGGACTAATATCCCTGATGAACATAGATGCAAGAATACTCAACAAAATATTAGCAAACCAAATACAAAAATACATCAACAGGATCATACACCATGATCAAGTGGGATTCATCTCAGGCATGCAAGGATGGTACAGCATTCGAATATCCATCAACATTATCCAACACGTCAACAAAAAGAAGGACACAGACCACATGATCATCTCCATAGATGATGAAAAAGCATTCGACATCCGTTCATGATAAAAACTCTCAACAAAACGGGTATAGAGTACAAGTACCTCAACATAATAAAGGCCGTACGTGACAAACCCACAGCCAACATCATACTTAACAGCAAGAAGCTGAGAGCTTTTTACCTAAGATCGGGAGGAAGACAGGGATGCCCACTCCCCACACTGTTATTCAACATAGTACTGGAGGTCCTAGCCACGGCAATCAGACGACACAAAGAAATACAAGGCACCCAGATTGGTAAAGGAGAACTTAAACTGTCCCTATTTGCAGATGGATGACATGATATTGTACATAATAAACCCTAAAGACTCCACTCCAAAACTACTAGAACTAATATCTGAACTCAGCAAAGTTGCAGGATACAAAATTAATACACTGAAATCTGTTGCTTTCCTATACACTAACGATGAACTAGCAGAAAGAGAAATGAGGAAAACAATTCCATTCAAAATTGCATCAAAAAGAATAAAATACCTTGGAATAAACCTAGCCAAAGAAGTGAAAGACCTACACCCTGAAAACCAGAAGACACTCTTAAGAGAAATTAAAGAGGACACTGACAAATGGAAATTCATCCCATGCTCTTGGCTAGGAATAATTAATATTGTCAAAGTGGCCATCCTGCCCAAAGCAATCTACATCTTCAATGCAACCCCTATCAAAATACCAACAGCATTCTTCAACGAACTGGAACAGATAGTTCTAAAAATCATATGGAAGCACTAAAGATCCCGAATAGCCAAAGCAATCCTGAGAAGGAAGAATATAGCAGGGGGGATGTCACTTCCCAACTTCAAGCTCTACTACAAAGCCACATTAATCAAGACAATCTGGGACTGGCACAAGAACAGACTCACCGACCAGTGGACCAGAATAGAAAGTCTGGATACTAACCAAAGCATATATGGTCAATTAATATATGATAAAGGAGCCATGGATATACAATGGGGAAATGACAGCCTCTTCAGCTGGTGTTGGCAAAACTGGACAGCTCCATGGAAGAGAATGAAACTGGATCATGGTCTAACCCCATACACAAAAGAAAATTCAAAATGGATCAAAGACCTGAATGTAAGCCGTGAAACCATAAGGCTCTTAGAAAAACACATAGGCAGAAATCTGTTGGACATAAACATGAGCAACTTCTTCATGAACATATCTCCCCGGGCAAGGGAAACAAAAGCAAAAATGAACAAGTGGGACTACATCAAGCTGAAAAGCTTCTGTACAGCAAAGGGCACCATCAGCAGAACAAAAAGGCATCCTACAGTATGGGAGAATATATTCATAAATGACATATCCGATAAAGGGTCGACATCCAAAATATATATAAAGAGCTCACGCACCTCAACAACAAAAAAGAAAATAATCCCATTAAAAAATGGGCAGAGGATCTGAACAGACACTTCTCCAAAGAAGAAATTCAGATGGCCAACAGGCACATGAAAAGATGCTCCACATCGCTAATCATCAGAGAAATGCAAATTAAAACCACAACGAGATACCACCTCACACCAGTAAGGATGGGCACCATCCAAAAGACAAACAACAACAAATGCTGTTGAGGATGTGGAGAAAGGGGAACCCTCCTACACTGCTGGTGGGAATGTAAACTAGTTCAAGCATTGTGGAAAGCAGTATGGAGGTTCCTCAAAAAACTCAAAATAGAAATACCATTTGACCCAGGAATTCCACTCCTAGGAATTGTACCCAGGAATGCAGCAGCCCAGTTTGAAAAAGACATATTCACTCCTAGGTTTTATTGCAGCCCAATTTACAATAGCCAAGAAATGGAAGCAACCTAAGTGTCCATCAGTAGAGGAATGGGTAAAGAAGAGGTGGTACATATACACAATGGAATATTATTCAGCCATAAGAAGAAAACAAATCCTACCATTTGCAACAACATGGATGGAACTAGAGGGTATTATGCTCAGTGAAATAAGCCAGGCGGAAAAAAGAAGTATCAAATGATTTCACTCATCTGTGCAGTATAAGAACAAAGAAAAAAAGTGAAGGAACAAAACAGCAGCAGACTCACAGAACCCAAGAATGGACTAACAGTTACCAAAGGGAAAGGGACTGGGGAGGATGGGTGGGAATGGAGGGATAAAGGGAAAAAAACAGGCATTATGATTAGCAGACATAATGTAGAGGGGGGCCACGGGGAGGGGTGTACAACAGAGAGAAGACAAGTAGTGATTCTATAGCATCTTACTATGCTGATGGACAATGACTTGTAATGGGATGTGTGGGGGGGACTTGATGATGGGGGGAGTCTAGTGAACATAATGTTGCTCAGGTAATTGTAGATAAATGATACCAAAATAAAAAAAAAGAATTTTTCTTCTTAAACTTCCTGGGTTTTTTTCCAAATGCAGTTTTGGCTTTAAGGTGGGATCTCCCTGTCTGTATTATGCTGTCCATAGGTGGGCCTTTTAGCAGGCAAGAGTAAATCTTAGAATGATGTAATTGACACAATGAAGACATGGGCTGTGCTCAGATTCTTTTATCAGGGTAATATTCACAGACGTTCAAGGCCAAGTTGCTGTTCACCTTTTGAACTGTGACTGATTAACTTACTAACTCTGAGTCTTTTCTGGATTTCTAGGTTTAACTGGTTTACTAAGTCCTTTCTTTTGGGCTTTGCTAACTTTGTTCTCCTTCCACCCCACTTATACCTATTTTCCTGCCTAACCACGGTGAAAGGACTGCAGTGCAGGCTAGATATCAAATAGGTGTGTGACCATCCACAAGGCAGTCAGTAATTGCGCTCTTTCTTCATCTAGGGAAACCGAAGAGGAGGGCAGCAGCAGCAGCAGCTTGAGGTCCCGGCCGGCGTCCGCTTGTCCCTGCGGGGCTGCCGCTGTCTTCCCTCATGGAACCGCCAGGCTTCGTCGGCCTCGTCCCTCAGGCAGCGCGCCGGGCTGACTGCCCAGGGCCATTCTCCGAAAGCGCCTGCCTCGCCGCCCACGCCGCCGCCGCCGAGGTTCCCTGGAGGCCGCGCCAGGCGGCGAGAGCACAGCCACCGGGGCGTTCCTGCAGCGAGTGGCCGCCGACGGCTCCCCGCGCCCGGCGCTCCTGCCCCTCGCCGCCGCCTGACACCGCTTCGGAGCGCCCCCCGGCCCTTCCCGTGCCCTCCGCCCGGATGGAGCACCTGGAACTGTTTAAGGTTTGAAGTGCTGCTAGATAATTCTAAAATCATAGTTTTATATTTGAGATATATTGACATATCGCATTGTGTTCGTTTTAGGTGTACAACATAATGATTCGATCCATTATTACACAGTGTGAAATGATTACAACAGGAAGTTTAGTTAACATCCATCACTATTTATCACTATATGTAGTTAGGAGGCTTTTCTTCTTGGGACGAGAACTTCTAATTTATACTCTCTCAACATTTAAATCTACAATCCACATTGTTAACTATATTCACCATGCTGTATATTACATCCCAGGACTTATGTGTCTCGTAACTGGAAGTTCGCAGCTTTAGACCTTCACCCATTGTGCCTACCCCCGACCCCTCACCCCCACCTTCTCTGGTACTCACCACTATGTTCTCAACATGTATGAATTGTCTCTTTTTTATTTTGTTTTGTTTTAGATGCCAAATATAAGTGATACTCTACAGTATTTGACTTATTTCACTTAGGGTACATCCGTGTTGTTACAAATGGCAGAATTTCCATTTTTTTTGTAACTGAATAATTCCCCATTGTGTGTGTGCATATATGTATATATGTGTGTGTGTGTGTGTGTGTGTGTTTGTATGTATATATACACAGACACAACATTTTCTTTATCCATTCATCCATCAGTGGAAACTTAGCTTAGATTGTTTCTGTGTCCTGGCTATTTTAAACAATGCTGCAGTGAACAGAGCAGATATTTTAAGATTGTGATTTCACTTCCTTTGGATAAATACTCAGAAGTGGAATTGCTGGATCATGCAATTTTAAATTTTTTATTGAAGAGCTATACTGTTTTAGATAGTAGCAGGACCAATTTACATTCTAACAGTGCACCGAAAGGGAACCCTTTTCTCCACATCCTCGCGAACACTTGGTATTGCTTGCCTCTTTCATAATAGACATTCTTACAGGTATGAGGTGATATCTCATTGTGGTTTTGATTTGCATTTCCTTGTTGATTAGTGATGTGGAGCACCTTTTCATGTGCCTATTGGCCACCTGAATTTCTTCTTTGGAGAAGGGTCTCTTCATATCCTCTGCCCATTTTTTAATAGGCTTATTTGTTTTTTTTTGTTTGTTTGTTGAGGTGCGTGAGCTCTCTATATAAATTTGGATGCCAACCCCTTATCGGATCTGTCATTTATGAATATATTCTCCCATACTGTAGGATGGCTTTTTGTTGTAGTGATGGTGTCCTTTGCTGTTCAGAAGCTTTTTAGTTTGATGTTGTCCCTCTTACTCATTTTTGCTTTTGTTTCTTTTGCCCGTGGAGATGTGTTCATGAAGAAATTGCTCATGTTTATGTCCAAGAGATTTTTGCCTATGTTTTTTTCTAAGAGCTTTGTGGTTTCATGACTTACATTCAGGTCTTTGATCCATTTTCAGTTTACTTTTGCGTATGCGGTAAGAGAGTAATCCAGTTTCATTCCCTTACATGTACCTGTCCAGTTTTGCCAACACCAGCTGTTGAAGAGGCTGTCATTTCCCTGTTGTATGTCCATAGCTCCTTTATCGTATATTAATTGACCGTATATGTGTGGGTTTATATCTGGTGTGTCTAGTCTGTTCCACTGGTCTGTGCGTCTGTTCTTGTGCCCATACCAAATTGTCTTCATTACTGTGGCTTTCTAGTAGAACTTGAAGTTGGTGGGCGTGATCCCCCGATCTTTATTCTTCTTTCTCAGGATTGCTTTGGCCGTTCGGGGTCTTTTGTGGCTCCATACGAATTTTAGAACTATTTGCTCTAGTCATTGAAGAAGGCCGTTGGTATTTTGATAGGGATTGCATTGAATCTGTAGATTGCTTTAGGCAGGATGGCCATTTTGACAATATTTTAATTCTTCCTATCCATGAGCATGGGATGTATTTTCATTTATTTGTGTCTTATTTAATTTTTCATGAGTCTCCTGCAGTTTTCAGGGTATATGTTTTCCACTCCCTTTGTTAGGTCTGTTCCTAGGTTGTTGTTTTTTTTTTTGAGGCAATTGTACATGGAATTATTTTCCTGATTTCTCTTTCTACTAGTTCAGTGTTAGTGTATAGGAATGCAACCAATTTCTGTGTATTAATTTTTTGTCCTGCAACTTTGCTGAATTCAGATATTAGTTCTAGTAGTTTTGGAGTGGATTGTTTTGCATTTTTTATGTACAATATCATGTCATCTGCAAACAGTGACAGTTTAACTTCCTTAACAATCTGAAGGCCTTTTATTTCTTTGTGTTATCTGATTGCCGTGGCTGGGACCTCCAGTACTATGTTGAATAACAGTGTGGCGAGTGGGCATCCCTGTCTTGTTCCCAGTCGTAGGTGAAAAGCTTTCAGCGTTTCGCTGTTACATATGATGTTGGTTGTGGGTTTGTCATATATGTATGGCCTTTATTATGTTGAGGTACTTGCCCTCTATACCCATTTTCTTGAGAGTTCTTATCATGAATGGGTGTTGAATTTTGTCACAGTTTTCCATCCAGCATGTATGGAGATGATCACCTGATTTTTGTCGTTCATCAGGGATATTGATTGGTCTGTAGTTTTTTCATGTGTGTGTGTGTTGTGTCTTTGCCTCATTTTGGTATTAGAGTGATGCTTGCTTCATAGAATGAGTTTGGAAGTATTCCCTCCTCTTCTATTTTTTTGGAGAACTTTAAGGAGGTTGGGTATTATGTTTTCTCTAAATGTCTGATAAAATTCAGCAGTGAATCCATATAATCCTGGGGTTTTTGTTCTTGGGTAGTTTTTTTGATTACCGATTCAATTGCATTGCTGGTAGTTGCTCTGTTTAGATTTTCTGTTTCTTCGTGGGTCAGTCTTGGAAGGTTGTATTTTTCTAGAAAGATGTCCATTTCCTCCAGGTTATCCGGTTTGTTAGCACAGAGTTTTTCATAGCATTCTCTAATAATTCTTTCTATTTATGTGGTGTCTGTAGTGATTTTTCCTTTCTCATTTCTGTTTTTTTTTTAATGTGTGTAGATTCTCTTTTTCTTCTTGATAAGTCCAGCTAGGGGCTTATCTATTTTGTTTACTTTCTCAAAGAACCAGCTCTTGGTTTCATTAATTTTTTCTAATTCTTCTCAATTTTATTTATTTCTTTTTCTGATCTTCATTATGTCCCTCCGTGTGCTGACGTTGGGCCTCATTTGTTCTTCTTTGTCCCTTTTCAATAATTGTGAATTTTGACTATTCATTTGGGATTGTTCTTCCTTCTTTAAGTAGGCCTGGATTGGTATATACTTTCCTCCTCAGAGCTGCCTTCACTGTGTCCCACAGAAGTTGGGGTGTTGTTCTGTTGTTTTCACTTGTCTCCATATATTGTTTGATCCCTGTTTTAATTTTGTCTTTGATCCACTGATTATGTAGGAGCATGTTGTTAAGACTCCATGTGTTTGTGTCCCTTTTGGTTTTCTCTGTACAATTTATTTCTTGTTTTATACCTTTGTGATCTGAGAAGTTGGTTGGTAGAATTTCAATCGTTCTGAATTTACTGAGGGTCTTTTTGTGGCCTAGTGTGTGGTCTATTCTAGAAAATGTCCATGTGTCCTTGAGAAGAATGTGTATCCTGCTGCTTTTGGGTGTAGAGGTGTATAGATGTCTGTTAAGTCCATCTGTTCTAGTGTGTTGTTCAGTGCCTCTGTGTCCTTTCTTATTTTCTGACCGGTTGGTCTGGGCTTTGGAGTCTGGTGTGTTGAAGTCCCTTAAAATGAATGCATTACATTCTGTGTCCTCCTTTAATTTTGTTAGTATTTGTTTCACATATGTAGGTGCTCCTGTGTTGGGTGCATAGATTTTAATAATGGTTATATCTTCTTGTTGTACTGACCCCTTTATCATTATGTAATGTCCTTCTTTGTCTCTTGTGACTTTCCTTGTTTTGAATTCTATTTTGTCTGATACAAGTACTGCAACTCCTGCTTTTTTCTCCTTACCGTTTGCACGACATATGTTTTTCCATCCCTTCACTTTTAATCTGTGTACGTTGTTGGGTTTGAAGTGAGTCTCGTGTAGTAGGCGGCATATAGATGGGTCTTGGTTTTTTATCCATCCATTCTATTACTCTGTGTCTTTTGATTGGTGCATTCAGTCCATTTACATTTAGGGTGATTATCAATAGATATGTACTCATTGCCCTTGCAGGCTTTGGATTCGTGTTTACCAAAGGTTCAAGGACAGCTTCTTTACTATCTACCAGTCTGCCTTAACTCACTTATTATGCTGTTATAAACACAGTGTGATGGTTCTTCATTTCTCTCCCTTCTTTTTCTTCCTCCTCCACACTTTATATGTTGTGTTTTCTTCTTTACTCTTTGTGTTTCCCTTGACTGATTTTGTGGATAGCTGATTTTGTTTTGCATTTACTAAGTATTTGATTGCTCTGTTTTCTTTGCTGTGGTTTTATTTTCTCTGGTGACATCTATTTAGAGCACTCCCTTTAAAATACACTGTAGAGATGGTTTGTGGGAGGTAAATTGCCTCAACTTTTGCTTATCTGGGAATTGTTTAATCCCTCCTTGAAATTGAAATGATAATCTTGCTGGATACACTATTCATAGCTTGAGACCCTTCTGTTTCATTGCACTGAATATATCATGCCATTCCCTTCTGGCCTGTAAGGTTTCTGCTGGCCCATGTGATGATGGCCTGTTGGGTTTTCCTTTGTAGGTGATCTTTTCTCTCTCTGTGGCTGCTTTTAAACGTATGTCTTTATCCTTGATCTTTGCCATTTTAATTATTATATGTCTTGATGTTGTCTTCCTGGGGTCCCTTGTGTTGGGAGATCTGTACACCTCCATGTCTTGAGAGACTAACTCCTTACCCAGATTGGGGAACTTTTCAGCAATTACCTCCTCGATAATACTTTGATTCCCTTTTTCTCTCTCTGCTTCTTCTGGTATCCTATAATGCGGATATTTTTCCGTTTGGATTGGTCACACATTGTCTCAATTTTCTTTCATTCTTAGAGCTTAGAGATCCTTTCTTTGCTCTGTGCCTCAGCTTCTTAGTATTCCAATTTCTATCCCATTTACCTTCTCTTCTATTACACCTGATCTGCTTTTAAATCCCTCCCTTGTATGTTTCATTTGAGATATGGAATTTCTTAATGATTGAATCTCCATCTTAAATTTGTCCTTGCGTTCTTGAATATTTTTATGTACCTCCATGAGCATGTTTATGATTTTATTTTAAACTCTCTTTCAGGAAGATGGGTGAGTTTGATTTCATTTGGTCCTTTTGCTGAGGTTTGTGGTATTTCGCTCTGAATCAGTTTCCTTTGATGTTTCATAATTCTATGTGGTCCCTTCTAGTGCCCAGAAGCTCTAGTCTCTGGAGCTTCTCAGTCCCTAGAGTGAAGTTGGGGTTCATAGGGGAGTGGCGCTGGTGTCTTGGGTCAGTAAAGAGCTGTTTCCCGATTCCTGGCTGCAGTGCCTGTGTCCAGTATCAGAGCCAGTGGGCAAAGCACACATTTACAAGCCTCTGTGCTTGGCATCTCTAGCTATTGTATGTGGGGCCTCTGCCTGGCTTGGTGCCAGCACAGTGACTGCTGGTTTGCAAGCAGGTGCCGGCAGGCTGGAAGGAAGTTACAGCAGGCTGTGTGTCACAGTGGGGGGTTGGGGGGCGCCTCAGAGCTGAGTAGGCAGCCAGGGAGATGGGGCGCCTGAAGCTCCTCAATGTTCCCAACCCGCTGGGCACAGTGCACCCAGACAACCTTGTCCACCTATCCCTTCTGCCCTCGCTGCTAGGAAGCTTCTCAGACCGCCTGCCTTTCCCTTATCCCAGAGCGGCGTGATGTGGATCCCCGTCCTCCACAAATGTCCGGAATCTCAGTCTGTCAAGCACTACACCTGTCCCAGCTCCCCAACCCTGGCCACCTCCAAAGCACCACACAATGTAGGTCTCTGGTCCAAAGCAGACCTCCGGGTTGGGTGTTCAGCAGTTCAAGGCTTCCACTGACTCCCTGCTCCATTTCTCTTCCTCCCGCCGGTGAGCTGTGGTTGGCCAAGGGCTAGGGTCCCGCCGGATCAAGGCTTTTGTACATGACCCTGTTTCTTGAGGTCTGCATGCAGCCTGGTGCAGCCTTCTTACCTGTTGCTGTTTTAGGGCTAGTTGTATTAATGATATTTTCCCATTATATGTGGGTTGGGGAGGAATTCTCTGTCTCACCTTTCATGCCGCCATCTTGAATCTCACCGCTGAATTTTACCAGGCAAATAGAGAAGGCATAATGCCCATTCCCCTTAAAGTTTTCCCAAAAAATAGAAGAGGAGGGAATACTTCCAAACTCATTCTTTGAAGCCAGCGTCACTGTAATTCCAAAACCAGGCAAAGACCCCACAAAGAAAGAAAATTACGGACTAATATCCCTGATGAACATAGATGCAAGAATACTCAACAAAATATTAGCAAACCAAATACAAAAATACATCAACAGGATCATACACCATGATCAAGTGGGATTCATCTCAGGCATGCAAGGATGGTACAGCATTCGAATATCCATCAACATTATCCAACACGTCAACAAAAAGAAGGACACAGACCACATGATCATCTCCATAGATGATGAAAAAGCATTCGACATCCGTTCATGATAAAAACTCTCAACAAAACGGGTATAGAGTACAAGTACCTCAACATAATAAAGGCCGTACGTGACAAACCCACAGCCAACATCATACTTAACAGCAAGAAGCTGAGAGCTTTTTACCTAAGATCGGGAGGAAGACAGGGATGCCCACTCCCCACACTGTTATTCAACATAGTACTGGAGGTCCTAGCCACGGCAATCAGACGACACAAAGAAATACAAGGCACCCAGATTGGTAAAGGAGAACTTAAACTGTCCCTATTTGCAGATGGATGACATGATATTGTACATAATAAACCCTAAAGACTCCACTCCAAAACTACTAGAACTAATATCTGAACTCAGCAAAGTTGCAGGATACAAAATTAATACACTGAAATCTGTTGCTTTCCTATACACTAACGATGAACTAGCAGAAAGAGAAATGAGGAAAACAATTCCATTCAAAATTGCATCAAAAAGAATAAAATACCTTGGAATAAACCTAGCCAAAGAAGTGAAAGACCTACACCCTGAAAACCAGAAGACACTCTTAAGAGAAATTAAAGAGGACACTGACAAATGGAAATTCATCCCATGCTCTTGGCTAGGAATAATTAATATTGTCAAAGTGGCCATCCTGCCCAAAGCAATCTACATCTTCAATGCAACCCCTATCAAAATACCAACAGCATTCTTCAACGAACTGGAACAGATAGTTCTAAAAATCATATGGAAGCACTAAAGATCCCGAATAGCCAAAGCAATCCTGAGAAGGAAGAATATAGCAGGGGGGATGTCACTTCCCAACTTCAAGCTCTACTACAAAGCCACATTAATCAAGACAATCTGGGACTGGCACAAGAACAGACTCACCGACCAGTGGACCAGAATAGAAAGTCTGGATACTAACCAAAGCATATATGGTCAATTAATATATGATAAAGGAGCCATGGATATACAATGGGGAAATGACAGCCTCTTCAGCTGGTGTTGGCAAAACTGGACAGCTCCATGGAAGAGAATGAAACTGGATCATGGTCTAACCCCATACACAAAAGAAAATTCAAAATGGATCAAAGACCTGAATGTAAGCCGTGAAACCATAAGGCTCTTAGAAAAACACATAGGCAGAAATCTGTTGGACATAAACATGAGCAACTTCTTCATGAACATATCTCCCCGGGCAAGGGAAACAAAAGCAAAAATGAACAAGTGGGACTACATCAAGCTGAAAAGCTTCTGTACAGCAAAGGGCACCATCAGCAGAACAAAAAGGCATCCTACAGTATGGGAGAATATATTCATAAATGACATATCCGATAAAGGGTCGACATCCAAAATATATATAAAGAGCTCACGCACCTCAACAACAAAAAAGAAAATAATCCCATTAAAAAATGGGCAGAGGATCTGAACAGACACTTCTCCAAAGAAGAAATTCAGATGGCCAACAGGCACATGAAAAGATGCTCCACATCGCTAATCATCAGAGAAATGCAAATTAAAACCACAACGAGATACCACCTCACACCAGTAAGGATGGGCACCATCCAAAAGACAAACAACAACAAATGCTGTTGAGGATGTGGAGAAAGGGGAACCCTCCTACACTGCTGGTGGGAATGTAAACTAGTTCAAGCATTGTGGAAAGCAGTATGGAGGTTCCTCAAAAAACTCAAAATAGAAATACCATTTGACCCAGGAATTCCACTCCTAGGAATTGTACCCAGGAATGCAGCAGCCCAGTTTGAAAAAGACATATTCACTCCTAGGTTTTATTGCAGCCCAATTTACAATAGCCAAGAAATGGAAGCAACCTAAGTGTCCATCAGTAGAGGAATGGGTAAAGAAGAGGTGGTACATATACACAATGGAATATTATTCAGCCATAAGAAGAAAACAAATCCTACCATTTGCAACAACATGGATGGAACTAGAGGGTATTATGCTCAGTGAAATAAGCCAGGCGGAAAAAAGAAGTATCAAATGATTTCACTCATCTGTGCAGTATAAGAACAAAGAAAAAAAGTGAAGGAACAAAACAGCAGCAGACTCACAGAACCCAAGAATGGACTAACAGTTACCAAAGGGAAAGGGACTGGGGAGGATGGGTGGGAATGGAGGGATAAAGGGAAAAAAACAGGCATTATGATTAGCAGACATAATGTAGAGGGGGCCACGGGGAGGGGTGTACAACAGAGAGAAGACAAGTAGTGATTCTATAGCATCTTACTATGCTGATGGACAATGACTTGTAATGGGATGTGTGGGGGGGACTTGATGATGGGGGGAGTCTAGTGAACATAATGTTGCTCAGGTAATTGTAGATAAATGATACCAAAATAGAAAAAAAGAATTTTTCTTCTTAAACTTCCTGGGTTTTTTTCCAAATGCAGTTTTGGCTTTAAGGTGGGATCTCCCTGTCTGTATTATGCTGTCCATAGGTGGGCCTTTTAGCAGGCAAGAGTAAATCTTAGAATGATGTAATTGACACAATGAAGACATGGGCTGTGCTCAGATTCTTTTATCAGGGTAATATTCACAGACGTTCAAGGCCAAGTTGCTGTTCACCTTTTGAACTGTGACTGATTAACTTACTAACTCTGAGTCTTTTCTGGATTTCTAGGTTTAACTGGTTTACTAAGTCCTTTCTTTTGGGCTTTGCTAACTTTGTTCTCCTTCCACCCCACTTATACCTATTTTCCTGCCTAACCACGGTGAAAGGACTGCAGTGCAGGCTAGATATCAAATAGGTGTGTGACCATCCCCAAGGCAGTCAGTCAGTAATTGCGCTCTTTCTTCATCTAGGGAAACCGAGGAGGGCAGCAGCAGCAGCAGCGTGAGGTCCCGGCCGGCGTCCGCTTGTCCCTGCGGGGCTGCCGCTGTCTTCCCTCATGGAACCGCCAGGCTTCGTCGGCCTCGTCCCTCAGGCAGCGCGCCGGGCTGACTGCCCAGGGCCATTCTCCGAAAGCGCCTGCCTCGCCGCCCACGCCGCCGCCGCCGCCACCGCCACCGCCGCCGCCGAGGTTC
>JAVSCE010012435.1:0-25750 GCA_032199065.1 Smutsia gigantea | reverse complement strand
GCGTGATTTTTTTGTTTTTTTTCCTTCGATTTATTTTTCTTTTTTTTTAAGGTGAATAATTTCTTTTTATTGAAGTATCATGGATAATATACAATCTTATGTTGGTTTCGAATATACAAACAGTGGTTCAACAGTTACTCATATTATTAAGTCTTCACCCCCTCTAGTGTGGTTACTAACTATCAACATATAAAGGTGTTACAGAGTCATTGACTATATTCTCCATGTTGTACTGCCATCCCCATGACCAAGTGACATTGTGGTAGCAAATAATTTGTGCCCCATTATCCCCTCACCCTCACTCTCAACTGCCCCAACCCCTCGCCTTTGGTAACTACTGGTCACTTCTCAGTATCTGTGAGTCTACTGTTACTTTGTTCCTTCTATTTTGCTTTATTTTTATATTCCTCAAATAAATGAAATCATATGGTATTTGTCTTTCTCTGCCTGTCTTATTTCATTTAGCAAAATACCATCTATGTCCATACATGTTGTTGCAAATGGGAAGATTTCTTTTTATGTAAAAGCATGTTTTTCATTTTCGGTTTTTAAGTACCCTAGAGAGTTTGGGAAGGCAGGAGGAGCAGTCTTGTGACAAATGCATTACAATGGTTTAATTTTATTCTGAATTTGAAAATAAAGACATATCTGCCCTTTTTTGCTTTCTTATAGAAGTCCTTCATATTTTCCCTATGGTCCATATACCAAAGAAATACAATTTTCATTTAAGTTGTATGCTTATCTCTGGATAATGTAAACTTGTTAAGTCAGTTTTCATGTTCTTTTTTTTAGTGAGCCAAGTATGCATTCAATAAGCCCTTGCTAATTGAGGCTTTTTGTCAGATCATTGATCATATAATGCCTGAGTAGTATCTAGCCTGACAATGTTATCATCTAACATTAATACTTGGGCCAGCTCTGTTTTCCCCAAAAAGTCAATACAAAAGCCAAAGGCAGAAATATGCCAGAAACTAGACTTCTTAAAGAGCATGGCAACAGTCCTGCCACCGGCTGTTCATCTTGTGTTAGCTCCATAAAAAGAAAAGGTTACTCCTCACTTATGGCGAATGTCACGTTCTCCCTCACCAGGGAGAGTATAGGCTGCTGGGTATTGTCCCATCCAAGCAAATGCAGTTCTGCTTTGAAAAGAAAAATCCCAGCTGGGGTTCAAGCACAAGACCTCCTCGGACAGGGCTGAACTATCACCCATCTCTGAACCAAGCAGAGTGACTTTATCCATTTACTCATTCATCAAGTTGTACGTATGGAAGGCTCTACAGCAGACCCTCAGCTGAGCATAGTGGGTAAAGGAAATTGAAAGAAATATATAAATAAATGCTTGCAATATTTTCCTTCTAGCCATGTAGCCTTAATCTATTTATTGCTAAAATAATTTTACCTTGAGAGTTAGCAAAAGAGAAAATTTGAAATGAGAAAAATCTAAATTTACCATTTACTTTTGCTCAAACATTTCCTCCTTATTTTTATCTTCCTGCAAATGTCAGAATACAACTGTTCTATTTTCACATTTGCTCCATGAAGAATTCTCTCTGCTTACACCTTTGGCTCTTCCTGAGTGCTGTGACCCATTACCTCCACTGGCTTACTGCCTTTTTCTCCCTTCGTCTTGCTCTGAAAGACTCTCTTCTGTCCTCAAATAGCTCTTTTTCCTGCAACTTCGGAAACACAGAGCTAGCTCTGTCTACAGGAAATGCTTTTAAAAGCCTCATTTATTAAACCTACTCTGCCATTTCTAGATGATAAGTGTGACTGAATTAAAGAATTTAAAGTAGGCCAGCCAGCAATATTTTTGCCAATCCAAGACAATTTCAAAACATTTCTGACAACAAAATAGAGCTTTAAAAAATAAAATATAAATCTCTTAATGCCCAGTGTAGTGTTGGCAGAGTATGTATGCTAAGTGGGAAATATGAGAAAGAATTTGTCATAATTCTCCTCCTTAAAATTGTTACTGTGTTAGACTGAAATCCTAATATAGTAATATTTTTTCTAGTTTTTGATCTAATGCAATAACTAAGGTAGAATCTTGATATATCATTAAAAAAATATAACAAAACATCAATTTAAGGTAATATATAGTTTCCCCGTCTTAGCAAGCAGGAACCAATCATATTTATTCTGGTATTAACAAAATGTTGGGGGAAAGGACCTCTTTCTAAATAACACGGGCATAATATGTCCATTCAAGGTGAAGGGTTCTGCTGGTAGGAGTTGAGAGCTTCCCCTACTGGCCTCCTGACTATGCCTTAATGACATTTCCCTTCCTTAATTTTCATGCACTAAAACCTTCACTAGTATATTTAAGAAGAGTTGGTTTTATTTCATTGGATATCCTGGCAATGTCATCATTAATTTGAAATCCCCCCATATTCCTGACCTGGAGACTGAAAATCTGTTCATATTGTGAAAAGGGAAGAAAATGAACGTTTCTTGAGCTGGACACAGTGCTAGGGGCTTCACACAAGTACCTTGTTAGATGTTACTGTTCTTTTATAGTGAGGAAGCCCACACTGACAGGTCAAGTCAGTCCTTCAGTGTCCTACAGTGAGCTGACTTTGGAAACCATGGCTCTTCCTGGGGCCAGCTCCATTCTCCACAGGTTGAGAATGCAGGTGGGTTTCTAAAGTTGAATAACCTCTATAATTGTATAAATGTCATATTTTATTGGCATATAGTTGGTAGACAATATTATATTGCTTTCAGATAGATGTCCAACAGAGTGATTAATAATTATATACATTACTAAATGCTCACTGTGGGTAAAACTGCGGTATTTCCAGAATCTCTCACCTGGATTTAGTACATCTGCATGTCAATAGGTGTTTCCAAGGATGGAGAGAATTATCTATCTACATATCAATAGATAATTACAAGGGCCTGCAAGGTTTTATCTGGATGGGAGAGGTTGGGCAGAGCTCTCTTCTGCTGCAGACAGATCAAGAGGGAGATGGGATGACTGCTTGTAAGAAATAAACAGGTTTCTTAACTTTAAAATAAATAAATAAATAAATAAATAACACAGGCATATTGAATCACTCTTAGGTAATACGCAGGGTACTCACTGAGTGCCTAATCTCATTTAGGCACTTCGGTTAGTGCACATACCAGTGTAGAGGTAACAAAAAAGAGACATGGGCAGTTTTATGTAAGCAGTAGTATATGTGACTTAACTGAAGCCTGAACATAGCTCCTTGAAGAGCATTCAGTGTTTTTTCTCCCAAATCAGTGCACCAAGGACAGTAGACACATGCTTTGAGAAGTGCTGCAATATGCTTTATTAATGTTGAGAAATGATCTGTTAATAATCAGCATCATAGTCATTGGTGTTCTCCCACATAAACTTTTTTCGGAAAATATTTTGATTCATGATCATAATTACCAAGCATAAAATCAACGCATACTATGTTTTTACATTTTTTTATATGGGTTCCTTTAAATATCAAACAATAAGATAATAATCATATAGGGTCATTTTTCTGGAAAGCCTCAGTATGCAAAATTTGATTTCTATCAACACCAAATGTGGGAAAAGTGCAGGGAAGGACACAGATGTATCCTGGTTGCAGTAACTACCTAACATTGGGGTGCAGGACTCGAAGTCATACAGGGCATAATTGTGATACAAAGTGTCTTTCATAATCACATGCAGTGCAGACAAGTTACTAGTTTCTTGGAACTCCTAATATTAGATGTTTTATTCTTCAGTTCCAAGGCTTGGGTTAGAACAAGAGAATAGCTATCATATTAGATTAGATAATTGTATGAATGGAAAAGTGAAATTTAACCCCTTTGCTGCTTGGTTTTTCCATCTATAAAATGATGAAATCACATTTGATAACTTAAAAAGTTTGGTCCAACCTCCAATAAACTGGAAGATATACAAATGTGTACACAGGCATTTAATATACAAACAGATTTATTGTTATCAAGACATTTTTGTCTGGCTCTTCCTCAATAGAAAACACCATTCCGCCTACCTGTTATGTTCACAGATATGTTTACTGCATAACAGAAAAGGGAAACAAATTTTAAGGTTAAACTTCATCACGAGATAAAGATGAAGAGGGTAACCAGAATCTCGTCCTCTCCCTCAGGACTAATTTTTAGCAGTTGGGTGAAACTCTGGGCTCAAGTCCTTTCTCTTCTCTGCTCACAAACTACCACTGTTCTGGCCCATAAGGGTCCTTTGCCTTGGGAATGTCTGGGAATAGCTAAGACCAAAAGTTTATCTCAGCATGGCTAAAATAGACTGATTAGCTTGTGGAACTCACTGAGCCAGGCCAGATGGAGTAGACCTCTTGTTTCTCAGGCCTATTTCTTCTTTACTGGCCACACTTTGGCAGGATCTTCCCTTGTCACTGCAAGATGGCTGGCAGCCGAGGACACGTTCTTTTTCACAAACAGCAGCACAGAGAATCTCTCCCCCTGCTTTCCACAGAAGAGCAGCTTTTCTTTCCCAGACATCACAACAGATATTACCCAGAGTCTCACTGGCTCTGACTGGATTACATGCCAGTCCCTGTGGGCGAGGATTTGGGCCACACAGACACCTCTAAGCCAAGTGTCAATTAGGGTCCACACTTAAAGCTGAGAACAAGGGGAAAATCCCTCCTGAAGGCTTCTGACTGAAAATGCGGAAAGGGTGGATTTCCTGAAGTAAAGTTAGGGAGGATATATGAAGGAAGGGAGAGCGGATGGTGTTGACAAACCAAAATTTTCCGTGTTAGCTACCTTTATGTGACTTTTGTGTCCTTCTGATGGGCTGTGACGGCTATGAGATTTGCCCAAGCAGCACATGGATAAATGGGGGCTGGAGGAGGAGAGAGGGACTCCATAGTCCTTCACAAGGACTCTAGCTGGTGGACGGTTTGTGGGCACATTGGGACAGCCATTGTGAGTTCCCAGAAGTCAGGGAGGAATGGTTTTAGTGTCTGGAGCAGGGGGTACTATATGATGAGGATCTTAAGTTCCCCAGAGAATGTTATCTTCAAAGCCTGCGGTTATTTAAGCAAAATAAAGGTCTAATAATGTTCCTCCTCTTTTACATTATTTTCCTAACATCTCTTGTCACTTCCTACCTTATGCTTCTCATCAGTACTGTCCAATAGAAATACAACACAAGCACCAATACAGTCACATACATAATTTTATATTTTCTATCATATTAAATAAGCAAAAGGATAAAGTATATTTTAGTAATATATTTTATTTAAGCCAATACGCTCAAAATACTATCATTTCAATAATGATCAATTTTAAAACATTGAGGTATTCCACTTTCTCTTTTTTGGTACAGGTCTTTGAAATCCAATGTGAAGCCACCTTACCCACGCTGAACAGCCGCTTGTGCCCGGCAGCCGCCATTAGGGATGGTGCAACTCCAGCCTCTGGTCATACTAGAGTACTTCTTCATCCCTGATGTTTTCATTTACTTCTAACATTTTTGTCCTTGGTGGCTGTCCTTGGCTATCAGTGTACCCACAAAGCCATCCCCAAGCCCTGTACCAGTTACGTGGCTTTCCTAAGCTTCTGTGTTTATGCCAGTCATCCACATGTTAAGAAGCATGACAGAGTTTTGCTCATAAGCCAAGATCTTGTGAGAAAAAGTAAAGTAGACTATAAACCTCTTGAGAACAAAGATTTTGTCCTGTTCATTATTGCATGCACAGAAGTAAGTCCAGTGGCTGGAGCGGGGTCAATATGCAATTAATATTATGGAATGAAGAGATGAGGATCACAGTTTAAACTAACTTGAACGCTCATCCAAAGGTTAAGGCTTCAAGAGCATCAGACTTTTCTACTGGAACATTGTGTTCTCCCCTGAGTGATGAGAAATTGAAGTCTGCTAGTATCTCTGCTTCCCCAATTCATTAATGATTCACAATAAATGTAAACACAATTTAGATAATCTTTGTCAATTTCATTTATAAGAGTATTTTAAAATATTTGTATCTAGCTATCTCATGAGTAACTAAATCTCAAAGATCATTTTTATTTCATTTATTATGTGCCAGGCACTGTGCTAAGTGGTCCACATGCATTATATAACTTAATGTCAGCACCTGCCAAATAATAATTTGTGGACAATTTTAACTCCAGTTGTAGTAAAATATAGTATAGTGTTAAGAAGAGATTAAGGCACAAAATGACCTGGGTTTATATCCCAGCTCAGTCTTACTGAGTACGGCCATTTCTTAAGGTCAAAGGTTATTCAGAAATAGTAATGGCTGTCCACCTTCCACTGAAAAAAAAATGAAGTTTATTTTGTCACCATTTGACTACAGACCTGACCACTTATCTTGTTTTGCCAGTGAGATATTAGCAGATGTGACATTTCTAGAAGCTTGAAAAACACCTGTAAATTGCTCATATCTTCCACCTGTGCCATTTCTAAATGAAAAATATTCCCAAGCGAACCTACTGGACCTTGGAAAATGAAAAGAAACTTGTGGAGTAGAGCCCTGTCATCCTAGCCAAGCCCATCCCAGCTGCCATCCAGCCAACGAACATAGAGCTTCTCAGCCCAAAGCAGAAGACCAACTATTCCTCAGCTCACCTAAATATTCAAGGAAATATATGATTGTTAAACTAGCCATTGAATTTTTATTTATTTATTTATTTTCTTATTAAGGTATCATTGATATACAATCTTATGAAGGTTTCACATGAGCAACACTGTGGTTACTAAATTGTCCTCTATTATCAAGTCACCCTCCACACCCCATGGCAATCACTGTCCATCAGCGTAGTAAGATGCTATAGAGTAAGATGGCTATCAGTGTATCCACAAAGCCTTCGCCAAGCCCTGTACCAGTTACATGGCTTTCCTAAGCTTCTGTGTTTATGCCAGTCATCCATGAGCAACATTGTAGTTGTCTTCTCAATGCTGTACTGCCTACCCCCCTGTACCCTCTGCATTATATGTGCTGATCATAATACCCCTCAAGCCCCTTTTCCCTCCCTCCCCACTAACACTCCCTACCTCCTTTGATAACCGCTAGTCCCTTCTTGGAGTCTGTGAGTCTGCTGCTGTTTTGTTTCTTCAGTTTTACTTTGTGGTTATAATCTACAAGCCAGTGAAATCATTTGGTACTTGTCTTTCTCTGCCTGGCTTATTTCACTGAACATAATACCCTCTAGCTCCATCCATGTTGTTGCAAATGGTAGAATTTGTTTTCTTCTTATGGCTGAATAATATTCCATTGGGTATATGTACCAACTCTTCTTTATCCATTCATCTATTAATGAACACTTAAGTTGCTTCCATGTCTTGGCCATTGTAAATAGTGCTGTGATAAATATAGGGGTGCATATGTCTTTTTGAATCTGAGAATTTGTTTTCATTGGGTAAATTCCTAGGACTGGAATTCCTGAGTCAAATGGTATTTCTATTTTTTTTTTTTTTTGAGGAACTTCCATATTGCTTTCCACAATGGTTGAACGAATTTACATTCCAACCAGCAGTGTAGGAGGGTTCCACTTTCTCCACATCCTCACCAACATTTGTTGTTGCTTGTCTTTTGGATGTTGGCCTTCCTAACTGGTGTGAGGTGATATCTCATTGTGGTTTTAATATACATTTCCATGATAATTAGCAATGTGGAGCATTTTTAACGTGCCTCTTGCCTATCTGAATTTCTTCTTTGGAGAAGTGTCTGTTCATATCCTCTGCCCATTTTTTAATTGGTTATATGATTTTTGGGTGTGGAGGCATGTGAACTCTTTATATATTTTGGATGTCAACCCCTTATTGGATAAGTCATTTATGAATATATTCTCCCATATTGTAGGATGCCTTTTGTTCTGTGGATCATGTCCTTTTCAATACAGAAGATTTTTAGTTTGATATAGTCCCATTTGTTCATTTTTGCTTTTGTTTCTCTTGCCCAAGAGGATGTTTTCAGGGAAAGTTGCTCATGTTTATATTCAAGAGGGTTTTTGCCTATATGGTTTCTTGAGTTACATTCAGGTCATTGATCCATTTCAAGTTTACTTTTGTGTATGGAGTTAGAAAGTAATCTAGTTTAATTCTCTTACATGTAGCTGTCCAGTTTTGCCAACACCAGTTGTTGAAGAGGCTGTCATTTCCCCACTGTATGTCCATGGCTCCTTTATCGTATATTAATTGGCTATATAAGTATGGGTTTATATCTGGGCTCTCTATTCTGTCCCATTGATCTATGGGTTTGTTCTTGTGCCAGTACCAATTGTCTTGATTACTATGGCTTTGTAATAGAGCTTGAAGTCGGGGAGCATAATCTCCCCAGCTTTGTTCTTCCTTCTCAGGATTGCTCTGATTGTTCAAGGTCTTTTCTGGTTCCATTTGAAGTTTAGAACTATTTGTTCTAGTTAGTTAAAGAATGCTATTGGTATTTTAATAGAGATTGCATTGAATCTGTAGATTGCTTTAGGCAGGATGGCCATTTAGACAATATTAATTCTTCCTATCTGTGATCATGGGATGTATTTCCATTTATTGGTGTCTTCTTTAATTTCTCTCATGAGTGTCTTGTAGTGTTCAGGGTATAGGTCTTTCACCTCCTTGCTTAGGCTTATTCCTAGGTATTTTATTCTTTTTCTGATGCGGTTGTAAATGGAGTTGTTTTCCTGATTTCTCTTTCTGCCAGTTTATAATTAGTATATAAGAATGCCACAGATTTCTGTGTATTAATTTTGTATCCTGCAACTTTGCTGAATTCAGTTATTAGTTCTAGTAGTTTTGGGGTGGATTCTTTAGGGTTTTTTATGTACAATATCATGTCATCCACAAACAGTGACAGTTTAACTTCTTCCTTGCCAATCTGGATGACTTTTATTTCTTTGTGTTGTCTGATTGCCATGGCTAGGACCTCCTGTACTATAAAAGTGATTAGAGTGGGCATCGTTGTCTTGTTCCTGATCTTAGTGGAAAAGCTTTCAGCTTTTCACTGTGAAGTACAATGCTGGCTGTGGTTTTGTCATATATGGCCTTTATTATGTTGAGGTGCTTGACCTGTATACCCATTTTGTTGACAGTGTTTATCATGAATGCGTGTTGAATTTTGTCAAATGCTTTTTCAGCATATTTTGAGATGACCATGTGAATTTTGTCCTTTTTTTGATGTGGTGTATGATATTCATTGAATTACAGTATTGTACCATCCTTTCATCCCTGGAATAAATCCCACTTGATCATGATGGATGACCTTCTTGATGTATTTTTTAATTCAGTTTGTGAATATTTTGTTGAGGATATTTGCATGTATGCTCATCAGGGATATCGGTCTTTAATTTTCCTTTTTTGTGGGATCTTTGTTTTCTTCTTGGTGTGAGAGTGATGCTGGGCTCGTAGAATGAGTTTGCAAATATTCCCTCCTCTTCTACTTTATATTGGCATTAGGTCTTCTCTAAATGTTTGATAAAATTCAGCAATGAAGCCATTTGGTCCAGAAGTTTTGTTCTTAGGTAGTTTTTTGATTACTAATTCAGTTTTGTTGCTGGAAATTTGTTCAGATTTTCTGTTTCTTGCTGGGTCAGTGTTGGGAGGTTGTATTTTTCTGGAAAGTTTTCCATTTCTCCCATATTATCCAATGTGTTAGCACATAATTTTTTCACAGTATTCTCTAATAATTCTTTTTATTTCTGTCGTGTTTATAGTTATTTTTTACTTTCTAATTTCTGATTCTGTTTACATGTGTATACTCTCTTTTTTTCTTGATAAGTCTGGCTAGGGGTTTATATATTTTGTTTATTTTCTAGAATAACCAGCTCCTGGTTTCTTTGATTCCTTCTGTTGTTTTATTTTTCTCAATTTTATTTATTTCCATTCTGATCTTTATTATGTCCCTTCTTCACCTGACTTAGGCCTCATTTGTTCTTCTTTTTCTAGTGCCATTAATTATGAGTTTAGACTGTTCATTTATGATTGTTCTTCTTTCTTGAGGAAAGCCTGTATTGCAATATACTTTCCTCTTAGAACAGCCTTTGCTGCATCCCACACATTTGGGGAAGCTGAGTTGTTCTTTTTATATATTGCTTGATCTCTGTTTTTATTTGGTCATTGATCCATTGATTATTTAGGAGCATGTTATTAAGCCTCCATGTGTTTGGGGGCTTTTTTGTTTTCTTTGCATAATTTATTTCTACTTTCATACGTTTGTGGTCTGAGTAGCTGATTGGTACAATTTCAATCCTTTGGAATTTACTGAGGCTCTTTTTGTGGCCTAGTTTGTGATCTATTCTGGAAAATGTTCCATGTGTACTTGAGAAGAATGTGTATCCTGCTGCTTTAGGTGGAGTGTTCTGTAGATGTCTGTTAGGTCCATCTGTTCTAATGTGTTGTTCAATTCCTCTGTCTCCTTACTTATTTTCTATCTGGTTGATCTGTCCTTTGGAGTGAGTGGTGTGTTGAAGTATCCTGAAATGTGTGCATTGCATTCTATTTCCACCTTTAATTCTGTTAGTACTTGTTTCACATATGTAGGTGCTCTTACATTGGGTGCAAAGATATTTATCATGCTTATATCCTCTTGTTGGATTGACTCCTTTGTCATTACGTAATGTCCTTCTTTGTCTGTTGTTACTTTCTTTGTTTTGAAGTCTATTTGGTCTGATACAAGTACTGCAACACTTTTAGTCTGTGTATGTCTTTGGGTTTGAAGTGAGTCTCTTGTAGGCAGCATATAGATGGGTCTTGTTTTTTTATCCATTCCGTAACTCTATGTCTTTTGAGTGTTGCCTTCAGACCATTTACATTTAGGGTGATTATTGATAGATATATACTTATTGCCATTGTAGGCTTTAATTTCATGGTTACCAATGGTTCAAAGGCAATTTCTTTACTATCTAACAGTCTAACTTAATTTGATTATTATGCTATTTCAAACACAATCTAAACGTGTTTTTTTTTCTCCCTTCTTTCTCTTTCTCCTCCACTCTTTATATGTTAGGTGTCATATTCTGTACTCTTTAGGTATAGTTAATTTACTTTGTGGGTAGTTGATTTAATTTTCACTTGCTTCATAATTAGTTGGTCTACTTCCTTTTCTGTGGTTTTATTTTCTCTGGTTACAGCTATTTAGCCTTAGGAACACTTCCATCTGTAAGAGTCCCTCCAAAATACACCGTAGAAGTGGTTTGTGGGAAGTAAATTTCCTCAACTTTGGCTCATCTGGAAATTGTTTAATCCCTGCTTCAAATTTAATGATAATCTTGCCAGGTAGAATATTCTTGGTTGGAGGCCCTTCTGTTTCATTGAATTAAATATATCATGCCACTCCTTTCTGTCCTGTAATTTTTCTGCTGAGGAGTATGATGATAGCCTGGTGGGTTTTTCTTTGTACATGATCTTTTTTCTGTCTCTGGTTGCTTTTAGTATTTTCTCCTAGTCCTTGATCTTTGCTATTTTAATTATTATATGTCTTTTTGTTGTCTTCCTTGGGTCTCTTGTGTTGGGAGATCTCTGCAGTTCCATGACCTGTGAGACTATTTCCTTCCCCAGATTGGGAAAGTTTTCAACAATTATTTCCTCAAAGAGACTTTTTATCCCTTTTTCTCTATCTTCTTCTTCTGGTACTTCTATAATGTGAATATTGTTCTGTTTGGATTAGTCGCACAGTTCTCTTATTATTCTTTCATTCCTAGAGATCCTTTTTACTCTCTATGCCTCAGCTTCTTTTTATTCCTGTTCTCTAATTTATATTTCATTTACCATCTCCTCTACCTCATCTAATCTGCTTTTAAATTCCTCCATTGTATGTTCCATTTCAGATACTGTATTTTTCAAAGTTTCTATCTCTTCCTTGAAGTTGTCCAGGAGATCTTGAATATTTTTCTTTAGCTCCATGAGCATATTTATGATTTTTATTTTGAAATCTTTACCAGGAATATTTGTGATTTCAGTTTCACTTAGTCCTCTTTCTGGGGTTTGAGGTATTTTGGTTTGTACCAGATTCTTTTGCTGTTTCATTTTTCTATTAATTACTATGCTATAATAATAGTATAATTTGTGTATGCAGCTCTTTTAGTGCCCAGAACTCTACTCGCCGGCGCTGCTTAGCACCTTGAGTGATGGCAGGGGTCGCAGATGAGCGGTGCTGGTGCCTACCAAGAAGAAAGAGCTCTTTCCTGCTTCCCAGCTGCAGTGCCTTCCTCCATTGCCAGACCAGTAGGCTGATCATGATGGGAGGGGCCTCTGCCTTATGCCTTTGTAGCTGCCATAGGCAGGGCCACCCTACATCTGGCCTGGCATGATGGGGGGCAGCAGGTTTGCAAACCGATGATGTCCTGGAGGAAGAAGCAGCCGACAGTGTATTGCAGTGTGAGGCCTTGGCACTGCATTGCCAGCCAGTTGGTTGGAGCTCCTGTAACTCCTGAAAGTCCCCAACCTGCTGGGCTGAGTGTGCCATTACGATTTTGTCCACCTGTCCTTTCTCCTGAGCAACAAGTTCTGTATAATCCTTGTCCCCTCAGCGGCCCTCTCACTGTTGGGAAGTCTTTCAAAGTGCCCGCCTTTCTTTTGTCCCAGAGCAGCCAGTTGTGGGTACCTGTTCGCCACAAGCAGCTGGGATCCCAGTCTTGCTGAGTGTTCTGCTTGTCTTTGCTTTCCTGCTCCACTAATCTCCAGAGTACCATGTAATGTGGGTTTGTGCTCCCAGAGCAGATCTCCACGGCTGGGTGTTCAGCAGTCCTGGGATTCTACTTCCTCCTCACTCCGTTTCTCTTCTTTCTGCCAGTGAGCTGGGGTGGGGGGAGGGCTTGGATCCCACCAGATTGTGGCTTTGCTACTTTACCCTTTTCCCTGAGGTCTTTTCTTTTCCCCAGATGTAGGCCATCTGTTGCAGTTTGTTTTCAGTTGGTCTTTCAGGATTAGTTGTATTTGCGGTATTTTCATGTTATACGTGCTTTTCAGAGGAGGTTTCTGCCTCAGTTCTCACACCACTATCTTTTTCCACCTCTAGCCACTGAATTTTTAGGTGGCTTTTTATGCAACAATTATTGTGGCAATGGGTATTTCCTCATTTGTGAAACAGAGATAATAACCACACTTATCTCACAGCGATTCTGTGAAGATTGAATGGGTTGATTCATGTAAAGTCTCAAAAGAACTCCTAGCACCTAGAAAGCACTAAGTATATTATTAAATGAAAAATAATAGGTAGCCAGAGATTTTTAAGTAATTGTCTCAACATCAGTTGATAGTAAATGATGATAAATGATTAAAATCTGTTTCTGATTTTAGTAAGTTCTTCAAATATCTAAAATTTTGACCTTTCAGAATCTACTGGAAAAATGGAGAATATCACTAATGGAGGCTGTTCTTGGGAAAAGGAATAAGTCAAAGTATAAACAGCATGGGCTTTTGAGTCAGATAAAACTTAAAACTCATTCACTGAATAAAAATTTAAGTGTTTTCTGGGAGCCAGACATTCTGCTGGACATGAGCAATGTGAAGATAAATTCAAGAGGGTTTCTGTCTTAAATAACAGCCACCAGATGAAGCCCTTCCTCTCCCACTCACCTCACTATCAGTATGATGTTGGGTAATTTTCTTAATGTCTCTAAGCCTTAGTTTCCTCACCTGTAAAATTAGGACAATACTAACTTTCCCTGTAGGGTTTTGTGAGGATTAAATGAAATGCCTTATGGAACAGGGGCTGTCACATCCAAGGCAGTCAGAAAATACTAATTTTTCTTCTTTTCCCTTTCTCATGAGAGCACCCTCACAGCTCTTTATCTCATGAAGACAGGTAAAATTAAATTTTCTCACACCTCACAAGAGAAGAGAATTAATTAAGTACACTCAGTTGTAGTTATGGCGTTCGAATCCCACATAAATAAAAACAATTTATTCAAAATTGAGTTGTGTGATGGTATTGGAAGTGGTTCCTTCACACTTTAAGGACAGTTGTTTTCCTTGAAACATCATGGTATCCCTCATTGGGAATGTTTTCTCTTTCCTCTTCCTCTCCTGAGATAACATAAGTTTATCATTTCAACAACTCATCTGAAAAATTTTAAGTGCTTCTCTCTAATTCTGTGACGGATATTATCAGTTAGCTTACTCAATATTCATATTTAACTCTTTTATTCATGCCTTTCTCTACTCTAGAGAATATAAAATTGCATAAATGTTTCCTAGCTTTCTTTCCTTGCTGGTTGGGGAGGCCGTGGGACAGTCCTCTCCAATGAGATCTAAGGGAAAGTCTGCCAAAGTATTTCTGAAGAGAATCTTATTGTTCTGGTGAAAATAGGCTTTGCTTTCTCCTGTTCCTTCCTTGAATATAATTCTGATGTCTGGAGTTCAATAATTATCTTAAGCCATAAAGAAATGGGCAATATGTGGGAGAGAAAATATTCAGTTCCTTGATGATAGGAAGGGATGACATTCTAAATATTTAAGAATAATTATCATGGGGTTCAGTCATTCAGAAAAGAGTTCAGACTGACTGAAACGGAGGATGGCCAGTTCACTAGACCTTTTAGACCACCGAACATCAGCCTTGAAATTACTGATAAAAGAAACTGCCCTGTTCTAAACCTCTTACATAACTCTTAGGTATACTCTTGCTTGCAGCCAAACACATTCTTAATAGAAACAAATGCACTGTCAGAATCCACAAATAATACAGTGCTAGAAGAAAGAGTTATGTAAATGTTTTAAAGGTAGAAAATGTTTTTCCAAAAAACAAAAAACTGTAAGCAGCATCTATTTTGACTGATAGCCAGTAATAAAATTGAAATGTCACGTATGAACACATCCTCTGAGAAAGGCAAATTGAATTTTTCAACATCATTGCTTTGTAAAACACTGAACTTTTAGGGAATTTCAAAAAGAAATGAGATCTGCTTTTCAAGTGTGTGCTAATAGTTTACAATGTTGTACTGTGCATTTCCAAATTTGTTGAGAAGGTAGATTATGTGTTTTTCATCACAGTAAGAAAGAAAAAAACAGGAAGAATATAAGTCAAAGAAGTGATTATTTGAAGAATGGTTAAAGTCAGTCAAACATCTAGATAATAATGAATGGTTACTAATTATTTGCCTAAAATATCAAATCCAAATATTGCAAAGTCTGCTTCTAATTTCTCTTTACATCTCAGTCTTCTTCATCATGAATATGTTGCTTCAGCCAACATTCAACATTAATTCCATATTGCATAGATCACACCCTTTTTTAATTGCTAAGACCATGCAACTTCAAGAGTAGAGGTGATGATTGTGTTGTGTGAACAGGAGGACTCTGGAAAAAGGCAGGCCTGAGCTTACTCACATCTCTAATTCCTCATCTGCTCCTTACCTTTGGGCAATGTTTCTTTAATACTTTAAACCCTCAAATTTCCTCACTTGCACTTTGAAAATGATAATAACCACCTCTCTGTTCTACATAAAATTGTTCATTTTAAACACAAACAACAGTGCCTGACACTTAGAAAGAGCTCCATGAGTCAGTTTTATTTCACTTCCAATTTCAATTGTCAATAACTATACATGAATGTCTGCTGAATAGAACTGACTCTTGTACTCAAAGTCCAGATGAGGAAAACCTTTCTCAAAGCCCTTTTTGAGTTAACAGTCCCATACTTCCCTGCACTGATTAACTACCACTCGATATGCACAATAGACAGTGTTGTGGATGGCCTTTTAGGTAGGTGTCTTCTATAAGCTCTAGTAAGTGATTATCACTGCAAGTGATTATTCATTCTTCTGGTGTCCCTGTTGTTTTACACTGTGCTTTTCACAGGGAATTTAAATATTTTTAACAAAATGTGTTTGGTTGTACAAACAGACATCGTGATTTTAAATATGCCAAAGCTACCTACCTTTATGTTTCAAATAGAGATTTTCCAATTGAAACAATATATTAAAGGCCACGTGCATCCCTAAATCTCAGAAGAAAACTACAGCCTTTTTGAAAATCAGGTATTCTATTTTTCTCCTGTGTCTCTATCAACTATTATCTTCATAGTTCCTATGGTAAGATTTCAACATGAACTCCTTGTTGAAGAACTATCACCTAGGAAACAAATTTTAAATTGTTTGCAAATGGAAAATCTCCCTGAAAGAACCAACAATTTTCAGACATCTTCAAATAAATAATTTCAAAAGATTTTTCTTTCACTGACTTGGAGAAAATTAATTGGGTCAAGAAAAACTTAGTTTTTCAATTTTTCTGAAAAATGCTCACAGAAAGTAATTAATTAAAGTTTATTTTTATTAACACATTTTCAACAAAATTTTCTCTTTATGTCACTTCCAGTGTCATATAAAACTGGAATTTCTTCAACCCAATGTAAAAGAAGCAACATTTTAAGATTATGACTTGATTATTATATATCTTGATGTACAATGACTGTTGTTTAGGAAAGAAATTCATACAAATCAAACAAGTTGTAAGAATACAATTCTCCCCAAAATCAAATGGCATAATCCTAAGAGGAAGTAAGGAGGAAAGTTATAAAAAAGATAAAATGCTTAGATTACATGCCAATTAGAAGATATTATTAATTTCAATGTGTATTAATACATGTATGTACTACATATTATTCTAATGTTTACATAGAAGCAGTTAGGTCTTATTATTGTTAGCTTATGCAGGGTGATAGCATTTCCCTAAAAATTTTGGCAACCAGTTTCCCTTTCTTTTAATCGATTAGTTTAAATCTTTCATTACTTAGCATCTTTTTAAAGCATTAAACAAAATCTACAATTTTTTTTTAATGGATGCCTCACTCAAAATAGTGGCAGTCCATTTTCAAACCTTTTCTCTGGATCTGATTCCACTTGTTCTGCCCATAACAGACACAAAGTGACCTGCCGATCCAGAAATTATCCTTACCAGTAAGACCATTTGTTGAAGATTACTGAAATCCCACTGTCAAATAAAACATGTTCAATTTAGGAAAACATTAACTTTAATATGAATCTATTTTAAACAGACTGCAAAATAATATGCGAATGAATTAGACAGCATTTGTAATCTTTCTTCACAAAGGAGTTGGTAAAAACCCATAGCCATGATTGGTTAAGCAGTTGTTTCTGTTCTGGGTCTATGTGCATTCTCTCTATCAGCTGTCACTCGTGTCTGTCTGGTTCTCTGCTCTTCTTTGGGTCTGTTGATTGTCCCTGCATCAGGCTTGTAATTTCGTCTGTTTGAAAAGCACAGTCATTAAAGTGAGGGTTCTCGTCATCCATGTCTGGCTATCTCCATTCCATGTTTGCTGCTTGTACAATCTGTAAATGCTGGACATTCAGATCTACAATTCCTTCAAAGTCCTGGGTCCCTCTCTGGGAATATTTGGCTCAGAAATGCCTTCTGCACTGTGGCGATGTTTTAAGACCTCTTGTGTTTTGGAAGGGTGACAACATTGTTGAGTGCATCCCTACACCTCATAAATATTTGGCAAATATTTACTGAGCATTTACTGTATGTCAGACACTGAATATAAACCATTAAATCAGAGAAATCCTTATCTTTCTGTCCACTCCCCTCACAATTAAAGTATCCTTTGTGCTTCATGAAGCTTAACTTCTAGTGGCAAAGATAGCTAACAAATAAGTAAAATACAGACTATAGCAGAGAATGATAAGTATTGTGTAGGAAAAAACAGAGAAAGTTGACAGATAGGGTCAGGGTAGATAGTGTTGCAAACGTTAACAGAGCAGTGAGGCGAATGCCCCAACCTTGCTGAAGCCGATTAGGCTAGTTTTTTATAATGCTAATTGACTGGGTTTTTTCTCTGATACCACGTTACCTGCTATTATGTAAGCAATAAGCAGTACGCTCCTCCCTGACTCAAGGAACAACAATGGAAAGGGCTCTCAAGTCCATTTATATCATAGTAGCATTGGACTTCAGAACGAGTGTGCTCCCACAGTGAAAAGTCACTCAAGGTAAATCTGATTAATCACTTGCAGCAAAAATTGTCTGGGATATTTGTTCAAAGTTCACACTTATCAGTTGCATTCCAAATCTATAAATAAGGATCTTAGGGAAGTGAGCTGTTGGTGCCCCAATACTTAAACATCTCATCAGGTGCTTCTTATGAATGCCGTTTAAGATTAGATAAACAGCTTATAGCAGCCTTAGGCTCAAGCCAGAAAGGCCCTGCCCCGGCTCTGTGCTTTTGAGCAGGCTTGCCCTCCTGGGTAAGGCAAAACAATCTCTGAGACAGAGCTTGGCGCAGGAGGTGTATTAGGAAGAGCCCCTGTGGAAAGGAGGGAAAGAGGGCAAGGTTGGGTAGAGGGAATGGCAAGTTGTAATTCAGACTCCATGACAGCCTCAGCTGACCACAAGAGGAGCTGTGGAGCTTAAACCAGTGTTGTGCCACGTGGGGACAAAAATGGTAGGACTTTATTACCTCACTTTAATCAGCCACCGCTGCCCAGGGAAGAGCATGGCCTTGGGCTAGCTGGTTGTATGTAGGTGAGGCCATCTCTGGAAGGACTGAAAGCACCCCCAACAGTAAGGGCTGCAAGTTTTTCTTTGATGGAATTGCTGAGTGATACCACGTATGATAGTCCCTCCGTCTCTGCCCTATCTAATGGGCTAAATACTTCTGGAGTTAAGAGGAGATGCTCACCTAAAGCCTTTCCACCCTTCTCTAGACTACATCCTGGATACCTAGGCCACTGAAATTCCCTGCTCAAATAACTCTCAAACTTTCATACAGGGCCTGTGTCAGCCTCTTCCCCAGAGCTGACAGCACCGTCAGTGTGTACATCCTTAGCCTACAGGAGTGACCAGTGTGTGGCTGTTCATAGGTGTAGATGGAGCTCATACATGCAGCCTAACATTGCTACCTACATGCCTGCATTCAAGGCCACTCACAGTGTTGAATGGGATGGGAAGAAAATGAGGCTGCAAGCCCAGTCTCCAAACCAAACAATTCAAACATGGACTTTCAGGTTGTCATGTAGGATATATGTCCAAGAAGGATGCTAGAACATATTTTATGTAACAGTTTATTAGTTTGGTACTTTTCATTATTTAGGTATGTGGTATATGACTCTCCATTTGTACTTTTGCTCCAGGCCCTGCTAATGTAATTTGCAGGCCTGAAGAAAATAGTTTTCTCTGATGAAAGAAAAAGAAAATATTTGAAATTCTTTTATTCACACTCTTTAAGTTATCATAGATTGGCAAGAGAAAACACTACAGTAATAAATTATTTTGAAGGGCTAATCTGTTACGTAGAAGTAATGTGGGCTTCTAGCTTTTTTCTACTAAAAGCAAAGAAATGTTTGTGTTCAAAATATTAATTATGCTGATTTTATTTACATTATGAGCCATAATACCTATCAGGATGGAAGATTGTGAGGATTCTATTAATACACGATTCCAGGAGCTTCCCAAATTTGGACTTAGTTTGATACTCCAAGGGCCACTCGTTCAAAAAGTTAAATTAAAAAAAGAACCCAGGCAGAAAGCTCATCCCTGAGTACAGTATGTGACACCCTCTTTCGTTTTCTGTGCCTTTATCTTGCATGTGCTTCTTCATAGCACTTATCACTACCTGAAATCAAACACTTGCTCTCTCACTAAAATAGAGTCTCCATCATGCAGCTCTGTACTCTATGAGACCCCAACCCCTAAGATTATTTGCTTATATAGTACTCAAATAACACATGTTGAGTGAATGTAAGGGAAGGCCATGCTCTTCCCTGGGCAGCGGTGGCTGATTAAAGTAGTTGTCTGAAGAAGCTTCCCCAAATTTGGACTTAGTTTGATACTCCAAGGGCCACTCGTATGCCAAAGCAAGAAGAGTAGAAACAGCAAGAGCATATTCCCTTCCAAAGCCACAGGTTTTGGGTTGAAAAGATGTTGCTGCCTCTGTAGAGAAAGCTCCTGTGATGTGGTGACCTCACTGAATTTTTTTTCTCTTCTAATACCTAAAGTGAATACTTTTTCTGTTTGGTTGTTATTGTTGTTAATCCTGGCAACTGCGGAAATTGGCGCCTCAGTCCTGAAAGAAAGGGTGATTGAAATATAATTTCTACTGCATATACTTCTTAGTCCATCTACTCTCTCATATAACCATCCATCCATGCACCCTTACATTCACTCAACATGTGTTATTTGAGTACTATATAAGCAAATAATCTTAGGGGTTGGGGTCTCATAGAGTACAGAGCTGCATGATGGAGACTCTATTCTAGTGAGAGAGCAAGTGTTTGATTTCAGGTAGTGATAAGTGCTATGAAGAAGCACATGCAAGATAAAGGCACAGAAAACGAAAGAGGGTGTCACATACTGTACTCAGGGATGAGCTTTCTGCCTGGGTTCTTTTTTTAATATAACTTTTTAAAAATCTTTTGACACCCTTCACCCATTTCTCCCATACCCTATCCCCTGTGTCTCACAACCACCCATCTGTTCTTTGTATCTATGGGTTTGGGTTTTTTGTTTTGTGTTTTAGATTCTCTATATAGGAGAGATCATATGGTTTTTGTCTTTGTCTGATTTATTTCACTTAGCATAATGCCTTGACGTCTATCCATGTTGTATGTTGTCACAAATGGCAGAATTTCATTCTTTATTATGGCTGAATAATATTCACATATGTGTGTATGTGTGTGTGTATATCACAATTTCTTTACCCATTCATCCATCAATGGACGCTTAGGTTGTTTCCATATCTTGGTTATAGTCCTGCAATGAACTTTGGGTACATATATCTCTTCAAGTTAGTGTTTTCATTTTCTTCAGATAAATATCAGGAAGTGGAATTGCTGGATCATATTATAGTTCTATTTTTAGTTTTCTGAGGAACCACCATACTGTCTTCCATAGTAGCTGCATCAATTTATATGCCCACCAAAAGTGCACAAGGGTTCCCTTTTCTCCACGTCCTTACCAACACTTACTATTTATCTTTATGATAATAGCTATTATAACAGGTATGAGGTGATATCTCATTCTGGTTTAATTTGCATTTTTCTGATGATCAGTGATGTTGAGCATCTTTCATGTACCTATTGGCCATCTGTATGTCTTCTTTGCAAAAATGTTTATGCAGATCCTCTGCCCATTCCCTAATTGGATTGTTGGGTTTTTTTCTCTTGAGTTGTATAAGTTCTTTATACATTTTGGATAGCCCTTTATCAGATTATATGATTTGCAAATATTTTCTCCCATTCAGCCTTTAATTGTGTCAATGAATTCCTTTACTGTGCAGAAGCTTTTTAGTTTGACATAGTCCCACTTAATTTAGTTTTTGTTAGCTTGCTTTTGCTTATCAAATCCAAAAAGCTCATCACCAAGATGGATGTCCAAAATTTTACTACCTATGTTTTCTTCTAGGAGTTTTATGGTTTCATGTATGTTCAAGTCTTTAATCCATTTTGAGTTAATTTTTGTGTATGGTCTAAGATAGTGTATCAGTTTTATTCTTTTGCATGTTGCTGTCCAATTTTCCCATTATCATTTGAAGACACTGTCATTTTCCCATTATATTTTTGTTGTAAATTAATAGACCATGTATGCATAGGTTTACTTCTGTACTCTGTTCCATTGATCTGTGCCTATTTTTATGCCAATATCATACTCTTTCAATTATTATAGCTTCAGAATAGAATTTGAAATCAAGGAGCATGACACCTCTAGCTTTGTTTTTCTCAAAACTGCTTTGGCTATTCAGAGTCTTTATGGTTCTGTACATATTTATTTAAAGATTGTTCTGTTTCTGTGAAAAATGTCATTAGAATTTTATAGGGATTGCATTGAATCTGTAGATTGCTTTGGGTAGTATGAAACTTTTAACATTATTCTTTCAATCCATGAGCATGGAATTTCCCTTTATTTGGATATTCAATTTCCTTCCGTAATGTCTCGTAGTTTTCAATATAAAGGTATTTTTCTTCCATAGTTATATTGATTCCTAGGTATTTTATTCTTATGGATGCAACTGTAAATGGGATAGCTTTCTTTTTAATTTTGATATCATTAATGTACAATACCTTGAACAATATTATGGTTACTAGACCCTTATTATCAAGTCCTCCCACATACCGCATTACAGTCACTGTCCATCAGCATAGTAGGATGTTATAGAATCATTATTTGTCTTCTCTGTAAATAATGCCTTTCCCATGTCCCCCACCACGCATTACATTATGTGTGCTAATTGTAATGCCCCATTTCCCCCCTTGTCCCTCACTTCCCACCCATCTTCCCCAGTCCCTTTCCCTTTGGTAACTGTTAGTCCATTCTTGGGTTCTGTGAGTCTGCTGCTGTTTTCTTCCCTTAGTTTTTCCTTTGTTCTTATACTCCACAGATGAGTGAAATCATTTGATACTGGTCTTTCTCCACCTGGCTTATTTCACTGAGCATATTACCCTCTAGCTCCATCCATGTTGTTGCAAATGGTAGGATTTATTTTCTTCTTATGGCTGAATATTCCATTGTGTATATGTACCACATCTTCTTTATCCATTCATCTATTGATGGACACTTAGGTTGCTTCCATTTCTTGGCTATTGTAAATAGTGCTGTGATAAACATAGAGTTGCATATGTCTTTTTAAGACTGGACTGCTGCATTCTTAGGGTAAATTCCTAGGAGTGGAATTCCTGGGTCAAATGGTATTTCTAGTTTTAGTGTTTTGAGGAACCTCCACACTGCTTTCCACAATGGTTGGACTAGTTTACATTCCCACCAGCAGTGTAGGAGGGTTCCCCTTTCTCCACATCCTCGCCAACATTTGTTGTTTGTGTTTTGGATGTTGGCCATCCTAACTGGTATGAGGTGATATCTCATTGTGGTTTTAATTTGCATTTCTCTGATGATTAGCGATGTAGAGCATCCTTTCATGTGCCTGTTGGCCATCTGAATTTCTTCTTTGGAGAACTGTCTGTTCAGCTCCTCTGCCCATTTTTTAATTGGCTTATTTGCTTTTAGTTTGTAGAGGTGTGTGAGCTCTTCATATATTTTGGATGTCAAACCCTTATTGGATATGTCATTTATGAATATATTCTCCCATAATGTAGGATGTCTTTTTGTTCTATTGATGGTGTCCTTTGCTGTACAGAAGCTTTTTAGCTTGATATAGTCCCTCTTGTGCATTTTTGCTTCTGTTTACCTTGCCTGGGGAGATATGTTCATGAAGAAGTTGCTCATCTTTATGTCCAAGAGATTTTTGCCTATATTTTTTTCTAAGAGTTTTATGGTTTCATGACTTACATTCAGGTCTTTGATCCATTTTGAGTTTACTTTTGTGTATGGGGTTAGAGAGTAATCCAGTTTCATTCTCTTACATGTAGGTGTCCAGTTTTGCCAACACCAGCTGTTGAAGAGGCTGTCATTTCCCCATTGTATATCCATGGCTCCTTTATTGTATATTAATTGACCATATATGCTTGGGTTTATATCTGGGCTCTCTATTCAGTTCCACTGGTCTATGGGTCTGTTCTTGTGCCAGTACCAAATGACAGTGGCTTTGTAGTAGAGCTTGAAGTCAGGGAGCTTAATTCCCCCTGCTTTATTCTTCCTTCTCAGGATAGCTTTGGCTCTTTGGGGTCTATTGTGATGCCATATGAATATTAGAACTATTTGCTCTACGCCACCATATGTGAGACAAATACTAACAGAATTAAAGGAGGAAATAGACAGCGATGCATTCATCTTAGGAGACTTCAACACACCACTCACTCCAGAGGACAGATCAACCAGACAGAAAATAAGTAAAGACACAGAGGCACTGAACAACACACTAGAACAGATGGACCTAACAGACATCTACAGAACTCTACACCCAAAAGCAACAGGATACACATTCTTCTCAAGTGCACATGGAACATTTTCCAGAATAGACCACATACTAGGCCACAAAAAGAACCTCAGTAATTTCAAAAATATTGAAATCCTACCAACCAACTTCTCAGATCACCAAGGTATAAAACTAGAAATAAATTTTAGAAAGAAATCAAAAAGGCTCACAAATACATGGAGACTTAACAACACTCTCCTAATTAATCAATGGGTTAACGACCAAATCAAAACAGAAATCAAAGAATATATGGAGACTAATGACAACAACAACACAAAGCCACAACTTCTGTGGGACGCAGCAAAGGCAGTTCTAAGAGGAAAGTATATTGCAATCCAGGCCTATTTAAAGAAGGAAGAACATTCCCAAATGAATAGTCTAAAGACACAATTGCTGAAATTGGAAAAAGAAGAACAAATGAGGCCCAAAATCACCAGAAGGAGGGACATAATAAAGATTAGAGAAGAAATAAATAAAATTGAGAAGAATAAAACAATATAAAAAATCAATAAAACCAAGAGCTGGTTCTTTGAAAAAATAAACAAAATAGATAAACCCCTAGCCAGACTCATTAAGAGAAAAAGAGAATCTACACACATAAACACAATCAGAAATGAGAAAGGAAAAATCACGACGGACTCCACAGAAATACAAAGAATCATAAGAGAATATTATGAGACTCTATATGCTAACAAGCTGGAAAACATAGAAGAAATGGACAACTTCTTAGAAAAATACAACCTTCCAAGACTGACCAAGCAAGAAAAAGAAAAACTAAACAGACCAATCACCAGTGACGAAATCGAATTGGTAATCAAAAAACTACCCAGGAACAAAACCCCTGGGCCTGATGGATTCACCTCTGAATTCTACCAGACATATAGAGAAGAAATAACACCGATTCTCCTTAAAGTTTTCCAAAAAATAGAAGAGGAGGGAATACTTCCAAACTCATTCTATGAAGCCAGCATCACTCTAATACCAAAACCGGGCAAAGACCTCACCAAAAAAGAAAATTACAGACCAATATCCCTGATGAACGTAGATGCAAAAATACTCAACAAAATATTAGCAAATCGAATTCAAAAATACATCAAGAGGATCATACACCATGATCAAGTGGGATTCATCCCAGGGATGCAAGGATGGTACAACATTAGAAAATCCATCAACATCATCCACCACATCAACAAAAAGAAGAACAAAACCACATGATCATCTCCATAGATGCTGAAAAAGCATTTGACAAAATTCAGCATCCATTCCTGATTAAAACTCTCAACAAAATGGGTATAGACGGCAAGTACCTCAACATCATAAAGGCCATATATGAAAAACCCACAGCTAACATCATACTTAACGGCGAGACGCTGAAAGCTTTTCATCTAAGATCGGGAACAAGACAAGGATGCCCTCTCTCTCCACTGTTATTCAACATAGTACTGGAGGTCCTAGCCACAGCAATCAGACAAAACAAAGACATACAAGGCATCCAGATTGGTAAAGAAGAAGTCAAATTGTCACTATTTGCAGATGACATGATACTGTACATAAAAAACCCTAAAGATTCCATTCCAAAACTACTAGAACTAATATCTGAATTCAGCAAAGTTGCAGGATACAAAATTAACACACAGAAATCTGTTGCTTTCTATACACTAATGATGAACTAACAGAAAGAGAAATCAGAAAAACAATTCCATTCACAATTGCATCAAAAAGAATAAAATACCTAGGAATAAACCTAACGAAGGAAGTGAAAGGCCTGTACTCTGAAAACTACAAGACACTCCTAAGAGAAATTAAAGAGGACACTAACAAATGGAAATACATCCCATGCTCTTGGCTAGGAAGAATCAATATTGTCAAAATGGCTATACTACCTAAAGCAATCTACAGATTCAATGCAATCCCTATCAAACTACCAACAGCTTTCTTCAATGAACTGGAACAAATAATTCTAAAATTCTTATGGAACCACAAAA
>JAVSCE010012433.1:0-10839 GCA_032199065.1 Smutsia gigantea | reverse complement strand
GGTTTAACCCAAGGATGCAAAGATGTTTCAATATAAGAAAATCAATAAATATGATATGCCACAATAACAAAATGAAAGATAAATATCACATAACCACTTCAATACATGAAGAAAAATAATTTAATAAAATTCAACACTCTTTCATGATAAAATGTCTCAACAAAAAAGAAACTTTCCTCAATATAATTAAGGTCATATGTGAAAATCTCAAAGCTAATATCACACTCAATGATGAAAAACTGAAATATTTTTCTCTAAAATCGTAAGCAAGGCAAGGATGCCCACTGTCAACACTTCTATCCAAAGTAGTTCTAGAATTCCTAGAGAGCAGGAGGCAAGGAAAAGAAAAAATATCAAATTGAAAAGAAGTAAAATGATCTCTGTTGGCAGATGACATGATCTTATGTTAGAAAACCCCAATGATTCCACAAAAAGTGTCTGGAAATAATGAATACATTGAGAATATTCAGCAGGATATAAAATAAACATAAAAATTTAGTTGAATTTCTATACATTAACAATGAACTAGGTATTTACCACATTGAATTGAAAACTTCATTCCACACCAAAAACTACATGAGAATGCTTATGATAGCTTTGTTCCTAATCACCAAAAGCTGGAATCAATCAATATTCTCTTCAACAGATGCATAGATAAACACACTCTGATATATTTATACAAAGGAATAGTATTCACTGATAAATAGAAATGAGCTGTCAAGCCATGGAAAGACATGGAAGAATATAAAATGTATTTTGCTAAGTGCAAGAAGACAGTCTGAAAAGTCTACATACTGTATGATTCTAATTATAGGATATTTAGTAAATTGCAGTATTATATTAATAATAAAAATGTCAGTTATTTTCAAGGGATTTGGGGAAGATGGGGGCATGAAAAGGTAGAGCACGGGTAATATTTAAGGAGGTAAAACCATTCTGGTGGATACATGGCATTAATATGTCATCAAAACTGGAAGAACATTATAGCACAAAAAGTAAACTTTAATGTTGTGGACATTTTAGAAAATAATTTAGAAGGTTGGTGGTTCCCAGGAATGATTGAGAGAAGAGAATGTAGCCACATTGAAATTGTCTAGAACAACCTCACTGAAGGGAAATACTCAAGGGAGCACTGTTTAATTTATATAAGACCCAGTGAGCATGTTTACCCCTGGAGCTGTCCAGGTCAGCAGCCCTATTGCACACAACCTAGCAGATTTTCACACACAGACAACTAGGTCAGAGCAAAAGAGAGAGTGATTAATGAAAAGTTTAGTGTGCTTTCTAAATAAATACAACATATATTTGGGGAGATACAGATTGGAGGAGTTACTTCCAGATCAGGGTCTTTGCAAGTAGATGAGTTGTTTTCAAGGATCATGGCACACTGGGAGTGGTGGTGAAGTACAGAAAATACTGTGTGGATTGCCACTATGGGATCAAAACAAACATTTGAGGACAAATAGTTCACTGTGGATGGAAAATGCACAGTTTGAATATAGAGATAGAAAATTTTAAAGAGGACCAACTGCTCTAGCTAGTATAGAGAGCAATAGTGCCCTTTTGTGTTGGTTTTACAACTGTTCACTCACAAGGTTTTCCAGCCCCTATTCCCTGTGTTTGATTCAATACACATTCAACTCAGTGTCATTTCTTCTGAAGCCTTGTAATCACCAAATTCTTGTACATTTTTTCAAATGTTATGAGTGGTTGAGTTTTGACTGCTGCCAGATATGAGGGGAGAAGAATAAAATATTTTTGTTTAAATGCAGGAAATCCAATTGGATTCTTTGGCATTCTGGGAATGATATGAATTTAATCCTCTTCTGCCTGTGTGAAGATCAATAAAGGTTTAGACACCCCATGGTGTTGGTATCAAAATGGTACTGTTTTAACAATGCAGCAGACATTATGGTGCTTAATGACAATTCTAATAAGATATGGGACCAACATTTATGCTGTATGTTATATTTTAGCTTTTCCGGCTTCTCCCAATATCAAGAATGTTGTTAATTTAGCATCCATGAAAGCTGGATTAGAGTGCTCCTTTTAGAGAAAGCAATTTAGAACAAAGGACTGACTTACAAACATCAGAAAATTTCTATAATGTAGTTTTTTTGATGAATTCAGAATCTGATGATTTCACAGAAAAATTCTGATAGACTAGTTTTTATAGGCAACCATGTTTGGGACATGTAGAAATGTATTCTTATATTTAAGTGTCTTCTAAAATAAAGGAAATAGTAAATATGTTACTATCTCCAAATGCTGAGAAATTCAGACAGACACATTTATTTTCCATCCAGTTTCTAGTCAGTTCTAGCTATTCTGATCCATCTGTTCAATTTGTGTAATTAATACTTTGCACAGCAGTTTACAACCACAAACCTTTTCCTTTTTTTCCTCTATCATCTCTGCTATTATGTATATATATAATAGGAGCACTTAAAACTTTACACAACTGCATAGTGGCTGACTAGTGAGTGTAGATAAAAGGTAATGCCAGAATTACATAATTTATTTCTGACAATTGTTTCTCTGGAAACAAAAAGTAATTTCCTTATTATTTTTAAAAGTTTGTCTATTCTTGCTCTATTATTACCTCAATTAGAAAAAGACTGAGCAGGGAAATTGCAAAACAAGTAGAGCTTACGTTCATTAGAAACAGTCACTGAAATTAAAGATTTTCAGGAAAATAAGGGGTATAAATTATGAATTTCTTTATTTCTTATTATTTTTTTAAATTTTTATTAAAGTATCATTGACATACACTCTTATGAAGGTTTCACATGAAAAAAACAATGTGGTGACTATTATCAAGTCCACACTCGTACCCCAATGCAGTCACTGTCCATCAGTGTAGTAAGATGCCACAGATTCACTGTTTGCCTCCTCTGTGCTACACTGTTTTCCCTGTGACCCCCCACAACATGTGTACTAAAAATAATACCCCTCAACACCCTTCTAAATCCCTCCCTACCCGCCCTCCCACACCACTCCCCTTTGGTAATCACTAGTCCCTTCTTAGAGTCTCTGAGTCTGCTGCTATTTTATTCCTTCAGTTTTGCTACCTTGTTTTACTCCACAAATGAGAGAAATCATTTGGCACTTTTCTTTCTCCAGCTGCCTAATTCACTGAGTATAATTTCCTCCAGCTCCATCCATGTTGTGGCAAATGTTGGATCTGTTTCTTTCTTATGGCTGAATAGTATTCCATTGTGTATATGTACCACCTCTTCTTTATCCATTCATCTACTGATGGACACTTAGGATGCTTCCACATCTTGGCTATTGTAAATAATGCTGCAATAAACATGGTGGTGAATATGTCTTTTTGAATCTGAGAAGTTGTATTCTTCGGGTAAAATCCAAGGAGTGTGATTCCCAGGCCAAATGGTGTTTCTGCTTTTAGTTTTTTGAGGAACCTCCATATTGCTTTTCACAATGGATGAACTAGCTTACATTCACACCAGCAGTGTAGGAGTGTACCCCTTTTCCACATCCTAGCCAGCATTTGTTGTTGGGAAGCGAGATGTCCCCTGCTTTATTCCTTCTCAGGATTGCTTTGGCTATTCGGGGTATTTTGTGGTCCCATATGAATTTTAGAACTATTTTTTCCAGGTCATTGAAGTATGCTGTTGGTATTTTGATAGGAATTGCATTGAATTTGTAGATTGCTTTAGGCAGGATGGCCATTTTGATAATATTAATTCTAGGAAGAATCCATGAGCATTGGATGTGTTTCCATTTATTGGTATCATCTTTAATTTCTCTCATGAGTGTCTTGTAATTTCCAGAAAATAGGTCTTTCACTTCCTTGGTTAGGTTTATTCCTAGATATTTTATTCTTTTTGATGCAGTTATGAATGGAATTGTTTTCCTGATTTCTATTATTGTTAGTTCATTGTTAGCAGATAGGAATGCCACAGGTTTCTGTGTTTTACTTTTGTATCCTGCAACTTTGCTGAATTCAGATATTAGATGTGGTAGTATTGGAGTGGATTCTTTAGGGTTTTTAATGTACAATATCATGTCATTGCCAATCAGGGACAGTTAACCTTTTTCCTTGCCAGTCTGGAGGCCATTTATTTCTTTGTGTTGTCTGATTGCTGTGGCTAGGACCTCTAGTACTATGTTGAATAGAAGTGGGGAGAGTGGGTATCCTTGTCTGATTCCCAATCTTAAAGGAAATGCTTTCAACTTCTCGCTGTTAAGTATAATGTTGGCTGTGGGTTTGTCATATATGGCCTTCATTATGTTGAGTAAATTGCCCTCTATATCCATTTTGTTGAGAGTTTTTATCATGAATGGATGTTGAATTTTGTCAAAAGCTTTTTCAGCATCTATGGAGATGATGTGGTTTTTGTCCTTTTTGTTGATGTGGTGGATAATGTTGATGGATTTTCGAATGTTGTACCATCCTTGCATCCATGGAATAAATCCTACTTGATCATGATAGATGATCTTTTCGATGTATGTTTGAATTTGGTTTGCTAATATTTTGTTGAGTATTTTTTCATCTATGTTCATCAGTGATATTGGTCTATAATTTTCTTTTTTTGTTGTGCCTGTGCCTGGTTACGGTATTAGAGTGATGCTGGTCTCATAGAATGAGTTTGGAAGTATTCCCGCCTCTTCTACTCTTTCAAAACTTTAGAGTATGGGTATTAGGTCTTCACTAAATGTTTGATAAAATTCATCAGTAAAGTGATCTGGGACAGGGATTTGTTCTTAGGTACGTTTCTGAATAAAAATTCAATTTCACTGCTGGTAATTGGTCTGCTCAGATTTTCTGTTTCTTTCTGGGTCAAGCTTGGAAGGTTGTATTTTTCTAGAAAGCTGTGCATTTTTTCTAGGTTATTGAGTTTGTTATCATATAATTTTTCATACTATTCTCTATTAATCCTTTGTATTTCTGTAGTGTTGTAGTGGTTTTTCGTTTCTCATTTCTGATTCTGTTAATGATTGTAGACTTTTTTTTCTTGATAAGTCTGGCTAGGGGTTTATCTATTTTGTTTATTTTCTCAAAGAATCAGTGCCTGCTTTCATTGTTTCCATTGTTTTATTCTTCTCAATTTTATTTATTTCTGCTCTAAAATTTATTATGTCCTTCCTTCTACTGACTTTGGGCCTCATTTGTTTTTCCTTTTCTAGATTCATTAACTGTGAGTTTAGACTGTTCATATGGGATTGTTATTCTGTCCTGAGGTGAGCCTGCATTGCAATATACTTTCCTATTAGCACGGTCTTCACTGCATGCCATAGATTTTGCAGTGTTGAATTATCATTGTCAATTGTCTCCTTATATTGCTTGATCTCTGTTTTTATTTGGTCATTGATCCATTGGTTATTTAGGAGCATCTTGTGAAGCCTCCATGTGTTTGTTTGATTTTTCATTTTCTTTGCATAAGTGATTTCTAGTTTCATACCATTGTGGTCTGAGAAACTGGTTGATACAATTTCAATCTTTTTGAATTTACCAAGGCTCTTTTTTGTGGCCTAGGATATTATCTATTCTTGAAAATGTTCCATGTACACTTGAGAAGAATGTATATTCTGCTGCTTTTGGGTGTAGATTTCTGTAGATATGTGTTAGGTCCATCTGTTCTAATGCTTTGTTCAGTGCTTCTGTCTGCTTTCTTATTTTCTGCCTGGATGATCTGTCGTTTGGAGTGAGTGGTTGTTGAAGTCTCCTAAAATGAATGCAATGTATTCTATTTCTCCTTTTATTTCTTTTAGTATTTGTTTCACATATGTAGGTGCTCCTGTGTTGGGTGCATAGATATTTCTAATGGTTATACCTTCTTGTTGGATTGACCCCTTTATCATTATGTAATATCGTTCTTGTCTCTTGTGACTTTCTTTGTTTTGAAGTCTATTTGTTCTGATACAAGTACTGCAACTCCTGCTTTTTTCTCCCTAGAAGTTGCATGAAATATCTTTTTCTGTCCCTTCACTTTTAGTCTGTGTATGTCTTTGAGTTTAAAGTGAGTCTTTTGTAGGCAGCATATTGATGGGTCTTGTTTTTTTATCCATTCAGTGACTCTATGTCTTTTGATTGGTGCATTCAGACCATTTACATTTAAGGTGATTGTGGATAGGTATGTACTTATTGCCATTACAGGCTTTAGATTCATGATTACCAAAGGTTCAAGGTTAACTTCCTTATTGTCTAAGAGTCTAACTTAACTCACTTACTATGCTGTTACAAACACAGGCTAAAGGTTCTTTTTTTCTCCTACTTTCTCTTCCTCCTCCATTGTTTATATATTAGGTATCATATTCTGTACTGTTTGTCTTCCTCTTGATTGACTTTGGGGATAGTTAATTTAATTTTGCATTTGCTTAGTAATTAGCTGTTCTACTTTCTTTACTGTGGTTTTATTACCTCTGGTGACAGCTATTAAACCTTAGGAACACTTCGGCCTATAGCAGTCCATCCAAAAATACACTGTAGAGATTGTTTGAGAGAGGTTAATTCTCTCAGCTTTTTCTTATCTGGGAATTGTTTAATCCCTCCTTCAAATTTAAATCATAATCTTGCTGGATAAAGTATTCTTGTTTCGAGGCACTTCTGTTTCATTGCATTATATACATCATGCCACTCCTTTCTGGCCGGTTTCTGCTGAGAAGTCTGATGATAGCCTGATGGGCTTTCCTTTGGATGTGATCTTATTTCTCTCTCTGGCTGCTTTTAACAGTCTGTTCTTATCCTTGATCTTTGCCATTTTAATTACTGTATGTCTTGGTGTTGTCTTCCTTGGGTCCCTTGTGTTGTGAGATCTGTGCACCTCTACAGCCTGAGCGACTAGCACCTCCCCCAGATTGGGGAAGTTTTCAGCAATTACTTCCTCAAAGACACTTTCTATCCCTTTTGCTCTCTCTTCTTCTTCTAGTACCCCTATAATGCGAATATTGTTCCATGTGGATTGGTCACACTGTTCTTTCAATATTCTTTCAATCTTAGAGATCCTTTTGTCTCTCTGTGCTTCAGCCTCTTTGTATTCCTCTTCTCTAATTTCTGTTTCATTTATCGTCTCCTCCATCACATTTAATCTGCTTTTAAAACTTTCCTTTGTATGTTTAATTTCTGATACTCTCTTCCATAATGACTGGATTGCCAACCGGAATTCATTCGTGAGTTCTTGAATATGTTTCTGTACATTCATGAGCATGTTAATTATTTTTATTTTGAAATCCCTTTCAGGCAGATTCATGAGGTCGCTTACATTTCAATCTTTCTCAGGGGTTGTATTCATAGTTTTATTTTGAACCTTCCTTTTATGTTTCATATTTGTATATGGCACCCTCTAGGTCCCAGAAGCTGTACTCTCTGATGCTGCTCAGCACCTGAAGCAGTGTTGTGGGTTGCAGCGAGCCTATTGGTGCCTAGGGGGAGGAAAGAGCTGTTTCCTGCTTCCTGGCTGGTATGCCTTTCTCCACTGCAAGAGGCAGTGGGCCAAGCACACAGGCATAAGCTTCTATGCTTTGTGTGATTATTAGAAATAACAGGAGGAGTAATGAATGAGGTGGAGAGATGATAAGTTTGTTTGGCTCTTTGGATGCAATATGTCTGCATGCTTGTGATGTAGCTAACTTCATCATGTTGGCTATGGGAACACTGAGTCTTTAACATTGTCTTTGTGGATGCTATTTTTATAAAGCCCTGTATTGCACTGGCTAAGTAGCTGGGTCACACTGATGTTCCAGGTATCATCTAATTACATTCATCACTGAACTAATGTTTACATACCTTCCTATTTACCCTACATCACAATTTTGTTTCTATTTTTATATTTAATTATCATCACGGTAATATTTGCTTGTTAAAATGCAGACTTCTGTATAGTCTGGCTTTAATTATGCAATGATTTATTCATTGTAAAGATTTTTCATTCATTACTAAGCACATCTTTCTTGAAAACAATCTTCAAAGTCATCTTATTTGGATGTACTTTTCTTGAGCCCTTATGAAAATTAGTTCTATGGGAGTCATAACTGAAGAAGGTGGCTTTGATGACAATTAAATTAGGCTAGAAAACATATAGTGATAAAATGGTCTCTATTGTCTAATATTTTTAGCCAAATGTTATAAATATCAGATGCAAAAGCTCTTGCAAAAATTACCAGAGAATGCATGATAGTCAATTCACCTTTTGATTTTTATCCTAAGAATAAACACCTTACACAGAAAATTACCCGACACTTTGTTATCCAGCCAGTGGGTGTGAAATTCTTAATAATTTGATGGAATTTGAACCTGTTATTGTACAGAAGAAAAGGTATACCATATAAAAGACTAGCCCACACTGTAATAATTTTCTATAATCTTTGATGCTAAATTTTTTAGTGTAAGATTTAACAGGCGACAGAATCATTTAAAAATGTGAACAAACTGATGCCGGTGTTCTTGTTCACGAAGCCAAAGAATGAGCTTCACAAATACTCAAGGTAGGAGAGCAAGGTACAGGCCTTTATTTAAAAATAAAGCAAGAGGAAAGAGCTCCTGGCTCACACCAGAAGGGGACAGGAGAGCCCAGTGTGGTGCATTTTCTAGTGGTCTTATAGACAGATGATGATTTTTCGAGAACATGAAAAGCTTAGGGGTGTGGACTTACTAAGCGATCCTAGAATACTTACAAGTAATTTAACATAAGGAATTTCCTGCCTTGATTTCTCTCTGGGATACCAGCACCTTGGTCTAGGAGCATATCAAAAGTTGCCCTGCCCAGCCTCCAAGGTGGGCTGAGGTATTTTCTGTTTGCTAAAGAGTAAGTTAAGAATCTTGCTTCTAAAATTTCCTGGGTGTTAAAATGCAATCTTATCCTTAAGGTAGAATCTTTCTGCCTTTTAGTATGTTGTTTACAGCTGGGTCTGCATGCTAAATTAGTTGCCCAGTTTGTAAAATCACCCTATCAGATCTGAAAGAGGAAATAGCACATAGGCCTGGGCCTTTTAGCATGCTAAATTGAATCTTACACATGATTATAAATGATTGGCATAAAATAAACATGTGCTACTCTTCTTTTTCTGGGGAATATTAACTGATCTCACTGAAGAATGACTCTAGAGCTTAATGTTTAACACGGAGTTTTGCTAGGGGGTTTCCTTGCATGTAGTTACATTGCTCTGACTACAAATGTCTTGCCTTGCTTTTTCCAGAGGCGCTTACCTTATTCTGTCTAAGCCCGTGGTTCCTGTCTCACATCTACATGAACATAGTATTTTTTATACCTAAAAGGAAAGTCTGGTGTAAAGTTTTAAGAAATTTCCATTCTGTACTCTGAGGCAAATAAATTTTCTCATCCTCTGTCTGAAGTCAACCAAGAGGGAACGAGAGAACTGCCTTTGGAGAGGCCATCTTGTAGCTCTTTTTTACTATATCTGGGGATAATATCAGCTGACACACCTGTCCATAAGAGAGGGGCTTGGATAGGTGCCTTATAAGTCTTTCGAGCTGCCTCTTTAGCTTTTGTATCAGCTTGCCTGTTTCCTTATGTTACTTAATCTATTCCTTTCTGGTGGCCTCTGCAGTGAATAATGCTATTTGTTTAGGCTTATGTATTGCTTGTATTAGCTGGTTAATTTCTTTATTGTATTTGATAGGGGAACCTTCAGAGTTTAAAAACTCTCTTTCTTTCCATATGGCTGCATGGGCATGCAGCACTAGGTAAGCATACTATCTCTTGGTTTTCCAATGGAGTGTCTTTTAGGTCTTATCTGGCAGAACATTTTAAGGCAAGGACCTGTTGGCAGTCATGCTCAGGCCTTTTGCTCATGGATTCATGTAGAAAGGTAGCTGGATTTAGGGTGGAGCGTGTCTTCAGCTGGGTTATATGGCCCTCAAGGAAGAGTGACTGTTATTTTAGTAGCCTGTTGTCTGATAACCCAGGTCCCCTTGGGTATTCAATAAGCCAGTGATGTTATGAGGTGCACACACTAATAAGTCTCTTCCCAGGGTCAGTTTTGTGGCTTCAGGCACTAGCATGGCCACTGCAGCCACATATCTCAGACAGTGTGGCCAACCCTTAGCTTCTGTGTCTAGTTTCTTGCTTAGATAGGCTATGGGCTGCTGCATTTCTCCTCGAGGTTGAGTTAGTACTCCCAGTGCCACTCCTGATCTCTCAGTAACAAACAGGTTAACCTGGTTTCCAGTGGCAGGCTTAAGGTGGGGGCCTGGAGTAGGGATTTCTTCAAAGCATCTTAAGCTTTGATAGCATCAGGTTCCCACTGGTGTTTTATGGTGCTTTCCACTTGGGCTTTAAACAGTTGGTAGAGGGTTCTGGCTATTCTCCATATCTGGGGACTCAAATTCTGCAATACCCAGTGATGTCCAAGAATCCCCTCAGGTGCCTGATAGTAGGGGGAAATGGGTGGCAGAGAATGGGCTGAATTCTCTCTTCCCCCAGGCGCTAGTTCCTTGAGACAAGTTAAGGCCCAGGTATTTTACTTGCTGCTGACTGATCTGTGCTTTTTGATGAGACACCTTATAACCACAATCAACTAGAAAGTTTAGTAATCTCTGAGTACTTTCTTGACATTCTGCCTCTGTGTTGGTACAGAGAAGTATATCATCCACATCTTGGATGATTTGTGCCTCTCATGGCTAAGAGCTGCCCAATAGATGTCGGCTATCTCTGAATCCCTGGCGCAAAACTGTCCAGGTTAATTGAGCTGAGGGATTTACAGGATCCTCAAAAGCAAAGAGAAACTGGGATTCAGGTGCAAGCAGGATACAAAAGAAAGCATCTTTCAGGTCTAGCACAGTAAACGGTGTTGCTCCCTCATGAATCCTGGATAACAGGGTATAGGGATTAGGTACTGTAGGATGTAGGGGCA
>JAVSCE010012432.1:0-152943 GCA_032199065.1 Smutsia gigantea | reverse complement strand
CTAATTGCTGAACTACGAAGAACCCAGAATCCACTAATTTGGAATTTGTTTGGTAAACCCTTTCCCTATTGAAAATAAAGACACACACATCATAAACCTTTTAAGAGAAAATTATCCAAATTCACAGAACAGTGCTCATAACTGTACTTGAGAAACATCTATTTACATAAACATGTTGTTAACAAAAATTGTAATAGCAGCAGATAACATTGGCTGAATATATACTATGTGCCAGGTTCTGTTCAAAGTGTTTTAACTAATTTAGAACAGAGAAAAAACACTAATAGGTACTATTTATTATTGCCATTTGTCAATTAAGGAATTGAAGCATAAAAGGTGAGGTAAATTGCTCCTATGTCAGACAATTTATTAAGTAAAGCTGAATTCAGAATAGAGGGAATTTAACTCCCAAGCAAGCTATTAATCACCATACCAAACAGCCTAACAATTTCTAACTATTCATTTACTTAAAGCAGAGATTTCCAAAGTATGGGATGTGGACCCCTGGGGGGTCTCCCCCTAAACTCTTTCAAGAAGTGTGCACAGATTTTCATAAAACCACGACGATTTTCTTTGCCTTTTCCACTGTGTTAACATTTGCACTAAAGGTATAAAAGCAATTGACAGAAAAAACTGCCAGAGCCTCAGCACAACAGGCAATAGCATCAAACCACCAGCTGCCACTATATTCTTCAGTGTCAGGTGCTCAAAGAAACAACAAGAGAGATAGATTTTGGATTAAAGATGGCAGCGTAAGAGGTGAGACACAGGCTCCCTCCTAAAACCGCATATAATACGAAAATATAATTAACACAACTAATCCTGAAACAGCAACAGGAAAGAGGACTACCCCAGACTGCATAAACCTGGAGCAAAGAGCAGATCTCAAACAACACGGTAACGTACCAAAGATGTGGCACGGTGGGAACCAAGACTTTCCCCCATCCCAGCTCACCGGCAGGAGGAACAGAAACTGAGCAGGGAGGGAGTGGAGGCCTGGGACTGGTGAATACCTAATTCCTGAGATCTGCTCTGGGAGCACAAACCTACATTTCATGGTGCTTGCATAATACTCTCTCATGATTACAGGGTTGGAAAGATAAGACAGGCAGAATTCCTGGAGAGACTAAGATTCAGGCCACTTGTGGAGCGCAGAGATCCATATCTGGCTGCTCTGGGACAAAAGAAAGGCAGGCAGTGTGAGAGACTTCCTAACAAGGAAGCCCTTGGCAAGAGGGCGGCTAAAGGGGCAAGGATTGTACAGAGCTTACTACTCAGGAGAGAGGACAGGTAGACAAAATTCTTCAGGAGCACTCTACCCACCAGGTTGGAAGCTTTGCATTACAGACTCTCATATTTAAGGAGGAAAAAGAAATGTTCCTCCATAGACGACCTTCGGGAGCTCCACCTCCCTGGCTGACTATACAGCTCCAAGGACCCGCTCCATAATACGCAGCCTACTGGGCCTTTCTAGCGCCAGCCCCACCTGGCTCGCAAAGCGGCAAATCCTACCCTGGGGTTAGGCCAGGCAGAGGGAACATCTGTCTACAGCAAATGCAAACGAGAAGCATAGAGGTTTATACCTGTGTGCTCGGCCCACAGGTTCAGGCAGTGGCGACAGAACAGCCACGTAGCAGGAAACGGCCCTTTCCTCCTCCCAGGCACCAATACCACTTCCCTGGAACCCCAACATTCCTTCAGGAGCTGAGCAGCTCCGGGGAGTAGAGCTCCTAGGCACAACAAGGCCTCATATACAAATATGAAATGCCAAAGGAACCTGGATCAGAGTAAAATTATTAATACCACTCCAGAGAAAGATTTAAAAGACACTGACCTCATGACTATTCCTGAAAGGGAGTTCAAAATAAAAACCATTAACATGCACAGGGAGGTACAGAAAGATATTTAAAAATTCAGGAAAAGACTTCTGGGAAGATGGCGGCATGAGCAGGGCGGCAGAAATCTCCTCCCAAAACTATATAAATCTACGACAATACAGGAAATACAACTATTCCTAAAAGAGAAATCGGAGCACACAGGAAACTACACAGCGTGCAGCCACACCTGGGAGGACTCAGCACCCCGCAAGGCGGGTAAGATACAGAGCTGGGACCCAGCGGCACCCAAACACTCACCCAGCCCAGAGAGCCGGGGGGAGGAGAGGATTCGGAGACGGGAGGGAGTGGAAGAGCAGGTCCGCGAAATAACAAGCCCCGGTGGTCTGCGCCGGGAGTGCCAGGAGCGCTGACACACATCACGCGGTACATCAGACACTGGAGAGGCAGAAGGTGCAGGTTTTGAGCCAGGAAGGCGCCGGGACGGTGCAGCCAGCACCAAGGGACAAGAGAAAAGCACGCGCAATTTGTAGCAGTCTCGGAGAGGCGGGGGGCCAAGGGAGGGAACACCATGGCCCCAGCGGGCTCAGCCCTGCAGGCTGGAAGTCCTGAGGAACTTCAGTCCCCTTAGCTAGTGACAGAGAGAAGGGAGCAACCACGCTGGAACTTTATACATAAAACAATAGCGTGCCATTTATTCCTGCCCCGCCCAGACCTGCAAAAAACAAAGCGGCGCGGCCGCGGCCGCGAATTAGTGGAACAACAGCGACACCTACAGCACGCTTAGAGAATCCACTCCAGGTGGGCTTTTTTTTTTCTTGCTCGTTTGTTTTATTTCTTGCCCCCCACTTTTTTTGCTCGTTTGTTGTATTTCTTGCCCTTTTTTTTTCTCATTTGTTTTATTTCTTGCCCCTCCCTTTTTTTCTTTCCTTTTTCACCTTACTTTTCTTTCATTTCTTTCTTTCCTCTTTATCTCTTTTCTTTCTCTTTCTTCTTTTCTTTGGCTTGCTTGTTTTTTTGGTGGTTTTTTTTTAAGAGCTCAGCTGACATATGTGGCACCTACCAGCGACTACTGCTATCAACATGATAAGACAGAAGAATATGATACAGACAAAAATCCAGACGCAGGCACCATCTGAGAAGGAACCTGAGGGATAGAAATGCAGCATCTTCCTGAAAAAGAATTCAGAATAAAAGTCATAAACATGCTGATGAATCTACAGAGAAATATGCAAAAACTAAGGGAGGAAGTGAGGGAAGTCAGGAAAGATAATGCAGAAATGAGACAAGCCATCGACGGGCTCAGCAGCAGACTGGACGAGATGCAAGAGACTGTTAATGCAATAGAAATCAGAGAACAGGAACACAGAGCAGCTGAGGCAGAGAGAGATAAAAGGATCTCTAGGAATGAAAGAATATTAAGAGAACTGTGTGACCAATCCAAAAGGAACAATATTCGCATTATAGGAGTACCAGAGGAAGAAGAGAGAGAAAAAGGGATAGAAAGTGTCTTTGAAGAAATAATTGCTGAAACTTTCCCTGCTGGGGAAGGAAATAGTCTCGCAGTCCATGGAAGCCCACAGATCTCCTAACACAAGGGACCCCAGGAAGACAACACCAAGACACATAATAATTAAAATGGCAAAGATCAAACATAAGGACAGAGTATTAAAGGCAGCTAGAGAAAGAAAAAAGATCACCTTCAAAGGAAAACCCATCAGACTAACATCAGACTTCTCAACAGAAACCTTACAGGCTAGAAGAGAATGGCATGATATATTTAACGCAATGAAACAGAAGGGCCTCGAACCAAGAATACTGTATCCAGCACGAATATCATTTAAATATGACGGCGGGATTACACAACTTCCAGACAAGCAAAAGCTGAGAGAATTTGCCTCCCATAAACCACCTCTACAGGACATCTTAAAGGAACTGCTCTAGAGGGAATCACTCCTAAGGCTAAAAAGCTGTCACCAGAGAAAATAAAATCATAGCAAAGAAAGCAGATCATCCAAAACTAACTAAAGGCAAAGAATAAAACACCTAGTATATAAAGAATGGAGGAGGAAGAATAAGAAGGGAGAGAAATAAAGAAACATCAGACTGTGTTTACAATAACTTAACAACAAAGTAAAGTTAGATTGTTAGACAGGAAAGAAGCAACCCTTGAACCTTTGGTAACCACGAATCTAAAGCCAGCAATAGGAATAAGTACATATCTTTCGATAATCACCCTAAACATATATGGACTGAATGCACCAATCAAAAGACACAGAGTAACAGAATGGATAAAAAAGCAAGACCCATGTATATGCTTCCTACGAGAAACTCACCTCAAACGCAAAGATATCCCCAGATTAAAAGTGAAGGGATGGAAAAAGATATTTCATGCAAATAACAAGGAGAAAAAAGCAGGTGTTGCAGTACTTCAATCAGACTAAATAGACTTCAAAACAAAGAAAGGAGCAAGAGATTAAGATGGACATTACATAATGATAAAGGGGTCAATTCAACAAGAGGATATAACCATTATAAATATATATGCACCCAACGCGGGAGCGCCGGCATATGTGAAACAAATACTAACAGAATTAAAGTAGGAAATAGAAAGCAATGCATTCATTTTAGGTGACTTCAACACACAATTCACTCCAAAGGACAGATCAACCCGACAGAAAATAAGTAAAGACACTGGGGCACTGAACAACACAATAGAACTGATGGACCTAACAGACATCTACAGAACTCTACACCCAAAAGCAACAGGATACACATTCTTCTCAAGTGCACATGGAACATTTTCCAGAATAGACCACATACTAGGCCACAAAAAGAACCTCAGTAAAGTCCAAATATTGAAATTCGACCAACCAACTTCTCAGATCAAAAAGGTATAAAACTAGAAATAAATTTTAGAAAGAAAACAAAAAGGCTCACAAATACATGGAGACTTCACAACATTCTCCTAATTAATCAATGGGTTAACGACCAAATCAAAACAGAAATCAAATATATGGAGACTAATGACAACAACAACACAAACCCACAATTTCTGTGGGATGCAGCAAAGGCAGTTCTAAGAGGAAAGTATATTGTAATCCAGGCCTATTTAAAGAAGGAAGAACATTCCAAAATGAATAGTCTAAAGACACAATTACTGAAATTGGAAAAAGAACAAATGAGACCCAAAGTAACCAGAAGAAGGGACATAATAAAGATCAGAGAGAAATAAATAAAATTGAGAAGAATAAAACAATAGAAAAAAATCAATGAAACCAAGAGCAGGTTCTTTGAAAAAAGACACAAAATTGATAAACCCCTAGCCAGACTTATTAAGAGAAAAAGAGAACCTACACACATAAACAGAATCAGAAATCAGAAAGGAAAAATAATGATGGACCCCACAGAAATACAAAGAATTGTAAGACAATATTATGAGAATCTATATGCTAACAAGCTGGAAAACCTAGAAGATATGGATAACTTCTTAGAAAACTACAACCTTCCAAAACTGACCAAAAGAGAAACAGAAAAACTAAACAGACCAATCACCCGCAACGAACTTGAATTGTTAATCAAAAAACTACCCAAGAACAAATCCCCAGACCACATGGATTCACCTCTGAATTTTACCAGACATATAGAGAAGATATAACACCCATTCTCCTTAAAGTTTTCCAAAAAATAGAATAGGAGGGAATACTTTCAAACTCATTCTATGAAGCCAGCATCACTCTAATACCAAAACCGGGCAAAGACCTCACCAAAAAAGAAAATTACAGACCAATATCCCTGATGAACGTAGATGCAAAAATACTCAACAAAATATTAGCAAACCGAATGCAAAAATACATCGAGAGGATCATACATCATGATCAAGTGGGATTCATCCCACGGATGCAAGGATGGTACAACATTCGAAAATCCATCAACATCATCCACCACATCAACAAAAAGAACAAAAACCACATGATCATCTCCATAGATGCTGAAAAAGCATTTGACAAAATTCAGCATCCATTCATGATTAAAACTCTCAACAAAATGGGTATGGAAGGCAAGTACCTCAACATCATAAAGGCTGTTTATGACAAACCACAGCTAACATCATACTTAACGGCGAGAAGCTGAAAGCTTTTCATCTAAGATTGGGAACAAGACAGGGATGCCCACTCTCTCCACTGTTATTCAACATAATATTGGAGGTCCTAGCCATGGCATTCAGACAAAACAAAGAAATACAAGGCATCCAGATTGGTAAAGAAGAAGTCAAATTGTCACTCTTTACAGATGACATGATATTGTACATAAAAAACCCTAAAGACTCCACTCCAAAACTACTAGAAGTAATATCTGGGTTCAGCAAAGTTGCAGGATACAACAATTAACACACAGAAATCTGTTGGTTCTCTATACACCAGGATGAACTAACAGAAAGAGAAATCAGGAAAACAATTCCACTCACAATTGTATCAAAAAGAATAAAATACCTAGGAATAAACCTAACGAAGGAAGTGAAAGACCTATACTCTGAAAACTACAACACACTCCTAAGAGAAATTCAAGAGGACACTAACAAATGGAAATGCATCCCATGCTCTTGGCTACAAAGAATAAATATTGTCAAAATGGCTGTACTACCTAAAGTAAACTACAAATTCAACACAATCCCTATCAAAATACCAACAGCTTTCTTCAATGAACAGGAACAAATAATTCTAAAATTCATATGGAACCACAAAAGACCCCGAATAGCCAAAGCAATCCTGAGAAGGAGGAATAAAACAGGGGGAATTACACTCCCTGACTTCAAGCTCTACTACAAAGCCACAGTAATCAAGACAATTTGGTATTTGCACAAAAACAGACCCACAGACCAGTGGAACAAAACAGAAAATGCAAACATATACAGTCAATTAATATTTGATAAAGGAGCCTTGGATATACAATGGAGAGATGACAGCCTCTTCAGCAGCAGCTGGTGTTGGAAAAACTGGACAGCTACATGTAAGAGAATGAAACTAGACTACTGTCTAACCCCATACACAAAAGTCAAATCAAAATGGATCAAAGACCTGAATGTAAGTCATGAAACCATAAAACTCTTAGAAAAAAACATAGGCAAAAATTTCTTGGACATAAACATGAGCGACTTCTTTATGAACATATCTCCCCGAGAAAGGGAAACAAAAGCAAAAATGGACAAGTGGGACTATATCAAGCTGGTAAGCTTCTGTACAGCAAAGGACATCATCAGTAGAATAAAAAGATATCCTACAGTAGGGGAGAATATATTCATAAATGATGTATCTGATATGAGGTTGATGTCCAAAATATATAAAGAACTCAAGCACCTCAACAAACATAAAGTAAATAATCCAATTAAGAAATGGGCAGAGGACATGAATAGACACTTCTCCAAAGAAGAAACTGAGATGGCCAACAGGCACATGAAAAGATGCTCCACATCACTAATCATCAGAGAAATGCAGATTAAAACCACAATGAGATATCACCTCACACCAGTGAGGATGGCCAACATCCAAAACACAAACAACAATAAATGTTGGCGAGGATATGGAGAAAAGGGAACCCTCCTACACTGCTGGTGGGACTGCCAATTAGTTCAACCATTGTGGAAAGCAGTATGGAGGTTCCTCAAGAACTCAAAATAGAAATACCATTTGACCCAGGAATCCCACTCCTAGGAATTTACCCGAAAAATGTAGCAGCACATTTTTAAAAAGACATATGCACCCCTGTGTTTATCGCAGCACTATTTACAACAGCCAAGAAATGGAAGCAACCTTAATGTCCATCAGTAGATGAATGGATAAAGAAGATGTGGTACATATACACAATGGAATATTATTCTGCCATAAGAAGAAAACAAATCCTACCATTTGCAACAACATGGACGGAGCTATAGAGTATTATACTCAGTGAAATAAGCCAAGCCGAAAAAGACAAGTATCAAATGATTTCACTCATATGTGGAGTATAAGAACAAAGAAAAAAACTGAAGGAACAAAACTGCAGCAGACTCACAGAACAAAAGAACAGACTAATAGTTACCAAAGAGAAAGGGAATGGGGAGGATGGGTGGGAGGAGCGGGACAAGGAGGAAAAAGTGGCATTACGATTAGCAGATGTAATGTTGGGGGGGTACGGGGAGAGCTGTACAACTCAGAGAAGACAAGTAGTGACTCTATAGCATCTCAGCACGCTGATGGACAGTGACTGTAATGGGGTTGGTGGGGGAACCTGATGAAGGGGGTAGTTTAATCACCATAACATTGCACATGTAACTGTAGATTAATGATACCAAAATAAATTATTAAAAAAATAAAATAGGGGTCTAGGATCCATAATGTTGTTCAAGTGATTGTACATTAACAATACCAAAATAAAATTACATAAATAAATAAATAAATAAAACAAAGAATGTCACGAGAGACAAAGAAGGACGTTACATAATGATAAAACGGTCATTTCAACAAGAAGATATACCCATTAAAATATCTATGCGCCCAACACAGGAGCACCTACATATGTGAAACAAATACTAACAGAATTAAAAAGAGAAATAGAATGCAATGCATTCATCTCAGGTGACTTCAATACTCTACTCACTCTGAAGGACAGATTAAACAGACGGAAAATAAGTGAGGACACAGAGGCACTGAACAACACAATAGAACAGATGGACCTAACTGACAGCTACAGAAATCTACACCCAAAAGCAGCAGAATACACATTCTTCTCAAGTGTACATGGAACATTTTCCAAAATTCATCATATACTAGGCCACAAAGAGCCTGGGCAAATTCAGAAAGATTGAAATTGTACCAACCAGTTTCTCAGACCACAAATGTATGAAACTGCAAATAAATTACGCAAAGAAAAAGAAAAATCCCACAAACACATGGATGCTGAACAACATGCTCCTAAATAACCAATGGATCAATGACCAAATAAAAACAGAGATCAAGCAATATATGAAAACAAATGACAACAAGAATTCAACACTGCAAAATCTGTGGGACACAGCGAAGGCCATGCTAAGAGGAAAGTATACTGCAATACAGGCCTACCTCAGGAAAGAAGAACAATCCCATATGTGCAGTCTAAACTCACAATTAACAAAACTATAAAAAGAAGAACAAATGACGCCCAAAGTCAGTAGAAGGAGGTATGTAATAAAGATTAGAGCAGAAATAAATAAAATTGAGAAGAATAAAACAATAGAAAGAATCAATGAAAGCAAGAGCTGGTTCTATGAGAAAATAAACAAACAGATAAACCTCTACCGAAACTTTTCAAGAAAAAAAGAGAGTCTACTCACATAAACAAAATCAGAAATGAGAAAGGAAAAATCACTATAGACCCCACAGAAATACAAAGAATTATGAGAGACTATTATGAAAAATTAAATGCTAAGAAACTGGATAACCTAGAAGAAATGGACAACTTTCTAGAAAAATACAACCTTCCAAGGCTGACCCACGAAGAAGCAGAAAATCTGAACAGACCAATTACCAGCAAAGAAATTGAACTGGTAATCAAAAACCTACCTAAGAACAAAACACCTGAACCAGATGTCTTCAACGCTGAATTTTATCAAACATTTACTGAAGACCTAATACCTATCCTCCTTAAAGTTTTCCACAGTGTAGAAGAAGAGGGAATACTTCCAAACCATTCTATGAGGCCAGCATCACTCTAATACCAAAACCAGGCAAAGACACCACAAAAAAATAAAATTACACACCAATATCCCTGATGAACATAGATGCAAAAATACTCAACAAAATATTAGCAAACTGAATTCAAAAATACATCAAAAAGATCATCCATCATGATCAAGTGGGATTCTCCCCAGGGATGGAAGGATGGTACAACATTCGAAAATCCATCAACATCATCCACCACATCAACAAAAACCACATCATCTTCTCCATAGATGCTGAAAAAGCATTTGACAAAATTCAAAATCCATTCATGAAAAAAACTCTCAACAAAATGGGTATAGAGGGCAAGTACCTCAACATAATACAGGCCATATATGACAAACCCACAGCCAACATTATACGTAACAGCAAGAAGCTGAAAGCTTTTCCTTTAATATCGGGAACAAGACAAGGATGCCCACTCTCCCCACTTCTATTCAACATAGTATTGGAGGTCCTAGCCACAGCAATCAGACCACACAGAGAAATGAAAGGCATCCAGATTGGCAAGGAAGAAGTCAAACTGTCCCTGTTTGCATATGACATGATATTGTACATAAAACACCCTAAAGAATCCACTCCGAAACTACTAGATCTAATATCTGAATTTGGCAAAGTTGCGGTATACAAAATTAATATGCAGAAATCTGTGGCATTCCTATACACTAACAATGAACTAGCAGAGAGAGAAATCAAGAAAACAATTCCATTCACAGTTGCACCAAAAAGAATAAAATACCTTGGAATAAACCTAACGAAGGAAGTGAAAGACCTATACCCTGAAAACTACAAGACACCCACGAGAGAATTAAAGAAGATAGCAATAAATGGAAACACATTTCGTGCTCATGGATAGGAAGAATTAATATTGTCAAAATGGCCATCCTGCCTAAAGCAATCTACAGATTCAATGCAATTCCTATCAAAATAGCGACAGCATTCTTCTACAAAGTAGAGAAAATCGTTCTAAAATTCATATGGAATGACAAAAGACCCTGAATAACCAAAGCAATCCTGAGAAGGAAGAATAAAGCTGGGGGGATTATATTCCCTAACTTCAAACTCTACTACAAAGCCACAGTAATCAAGACAATTTGGTACTGGCACAAGAACAAACCCATAGACCAATAGAACAGACTAGAGAGCCCTCATATAAACCCAACCAGACATGCAAGAGAATGAAACTGGATTATTGTGTAACCCCATAAACAAAAGGAAACTCGAAATGGATCAAGGACCTGAATGTAAGTCATGAAACCATAAAACTCTTAGAAGACAACATAGGCAAAAATCTCCTGAATATAAGCATGAGCAACTTCTTCCTGAACACATCTCCTCGATCAAGGGAAACAAAAGCAAAAATGAACTCATGGGACTACATCAAACTAAAAGGTTTCTGTATGGCAAAGGACACCTTCAACAGAACAAAAAGGCATCATACAGTATGGGAGAATATATTTGTAAATGACATATCTGACAAGGGGTTAACATCCAAAATATATAAAGAACTTACATGCCTCAACACCCAAAAAGCAAATAATATGAAGAGACAGTTCTCCAAAGAAGAAATTCAGATGGCCAACAGACACATGAAAAGATGCTCCACATCACATATCAGCAGGGAAATGCAAATTAAAACCACAATGAGATATCACCTCACACCAGTATGGATGGCCACCATCCAAAAGACTAAGAACGACAAATGCTGGTGAGGATACGGAGAAACGGGAACCCTCCGACACTGCTAGTGGGAATGTAAGCTAGTTCAACCACTGCAGAAAGCAATATGGAGGTTCCTCAAAAAACTAAAAATACAAATACCATTTTACCCAAGAATCCCACTCCTTGGAATTTACCCAAAGAATACAACTTCTCAGATTCAAAAAGACATATGCACCCCTATGTTTATCACAGCACTTTTTAGAGTAGCTAAGATATGGAAGCAACCTAAGTGTCCATCAGTAGATGAATGGCTAAAGAGGATGTGGTACATATACACAATGGAATACTATTCAGCCATAAGAAAGAAACAAATCCTACCATTTGCAACAACATGGATGGAACTGGAGCATATTATGCTCAGTGAAATAAGCCAGGTGGAGAAAGACAAGTACCAAATGATTTCCCTCATTTTGGAGTATAACAACGAAGCAAAACTGAAGGAACAAAATAGCAGCAGACTCAGAGACTCCAAGAAGGAACCAGTGGTTACCAATGGGGAGGGGTGTAGGAAGGTGGGTGTCAAAGGTGGGACAAGGGGATTGAGGGGTATTTTGTTTAGTACACATGGTATGGGGGACCACGGGGAAAACAGTGTAGCACAGAGAAGGCAAACAGTGAATCTATGGCATCTTACTACACTGATGGACAGTGACTGCATTGGGGTATAGGTGGGGACTTGATAATATGGTTAAATGTAGTAACCACATTGTTTTTTCATGTGAAACCTTCACAAGAGTGTATATCAATAATACCTCAATAAAAAAAAGAAAAAACAAGAGAAAACTAGAAATAAAAAATTTTTAAGACTACTTAAGAATGTCCTTGTTGAAGCAGTAAAAATTATTTTTAATAAATCTCAACCCTTGAGTACACATCTTTCTGATGATTCAGCACTTCCACTGCAAACTGAAGCACAGGGCATCCTAAGAAGAGCACTTGTGTGCATCCTGGAGCTGCAAGGTGAATTAGAGTCCATTTCATGAAGCACTATTTTTACTCGAAAGAACAGCTGACAACCTGTGGTTACTCAGATGTCATACTAAGCAGATATTTTCTTTAAAATGAATTGATATGAGCCTGTCATTTTAAAAGGATAACAGAGTCCTGAGTGCAAAAGGTTTGAGAATAGCTGATTTAAAAGAAACTCTGGACAACCCTTTTTTGTCCCATTTGAGCAATGGTCTACAACTAACAGAAAACGAAAATGAAATTCTTTTAAAGTGGCATTTTCATTAAGTCTGACTATTTCTTCTCAATAAACCATATTAGTAAAATATTATTACACACTACTTTCTAAAACTCACTCAAGGAAGTGTGTGATCACTTGAATGTGCAATCTGACTCGCACGATTCCTTATTAGATTCGCACTTACCTTCATCTCAATAACAGTTTGCAGAGCTTTTGTTTTGGCAGAATCGGGGGCATTCTCAAATCTCCGATGCATCTCCTATACAAGAGAGGCAAAAAAGAAGAGTAAGCGTTCTCCTTTTTGCTCCCTTTTTTTAAAAGGGAGGGGACTAAAGGGGAAAAGAAAGAGAGTGGTTGTGTGCCTAAGATGATTACCCCAGCCTTGTATGACACTCTGACCTTTTTCTGCCTCCCCATCAGGGAACCTACAGACTGCATTCAGGCTAAAGAGGCATAAGGGTCAAACATGCAGGGATAGAAGGGTCCCCATTCCAGGATACCTAGTTACTTAAAATTGGTCACACAGACCCCAGCTACTACAAGAGTTGAAACTACAGCACATCCCCAAGTTGGTGTATCAACCTTCCACATGATTCTAAGACATATCAGAGCACCAAACAATTCCAAAAGGGAATTAAAAATATTCCCTTTTTAAAAGGAGAAGTAAAAGCTGTCAGAACCAGAGTACATTGCACAAAGCTACTGAAAGCGTTTGTATTGACAACATCCCTTCCACAGTATCCACCCCCAGAGTAACAACCACCTGGCTACCTATGATGAAAATCTCTCTCCAGTGACGCGATAGGTAGAAAGAAAAAGAAGGTAAGACTGTTGAACACATTCATGTTTTACAATGTCAGGAAAACATGGCATTTTTAAATTCACATTTCAGTGCATTCAGGATCAGGGAGGAAGGATGCAACGGTTGTCACACCACAGCACAGATCTTCGAGAATCACTGTGCAGTTACCAGACCACCTCAGAAATTTTCTTGTCAGATTCTGTGAATGTCTCCAAGTTAATCAGTCAGTACTTCCAAAGTTCCCTGTGACCCCAGACAATTCACAGATGAGTACTTTCAATCTGAACAGTGTTTCATAATAAAATGAACATATAATACTGTAATTATACCTTTCACCTAATTTATTCATTCTTGATTGACCAGAAAGAATGGTTTGAAAGAAATAGAAAACAGAACTGCTAACTTCATTGAGTTACCTCTTCTGAAGGAGTATCAGTAGTCCTAATGAACTGACCAAATTTCTACATTATAAACAGTCAACAGTTTAAACACCAGTTAATTTCTGAACACCCACACCCTCCAGCCAAATCTGGCAGATGATACTATGGTGCAAACCACTAGTAAGACACACCGCCCTTTCTGCTACCTCTCTCCCTAACTCCAGCCTTAAATGTCCAACTAGGTATCACACTTACATGTTTTAACAGATACTTCAAACCCTACATGCCCAAAATTAAGCTCTTGATGGTACCCCCAAACCTGCTCCATCCTTCAGATTCCTCAGGTCAAAAACCTGTGAGCCTTCTTAAAGCCCTCCATCTTTTTCAAGCACAATCAGTAAATCCAGTTTCCACCTTCAAAACACATCCAAAATTCAAGCACTTCTTCCATTTCCACCACTACTGCTGGAGGGAGCCACTAACAAACACACACCTTATAATCCAACAGCAGCCTCCTAAACAGGCTCCCTGCTCTTCATCTTGCTCCTGCAGTCCACTCTGAACACAGCAGTCAGTGACCCTTATAAACATAATCTGATCTCGGCAGTCCCCTGCTCAAAATCCTGCTGTGACTCCCATCTGACTCAAAGTCGAGTCCAAGTCCTCAGCTCTTCCCCTCTTCCCTCATCCACTGTGCTTTAGCAACACTGGACTCCTTGCTGTTCCTCAAATATTCCAGGCGTTCCTCAATCCTCAGGGCCTTCATTCACACCAGCTGTTCCTGCTACCTGCAGCCCTTTCCACAGCCCACAGGGCAAGACTTCATCTCCTTCAAGTCTTAGTTCAAATGCCTCTTCTTTATTACTAGGGTCGGTAGTTGTGACAGTCACATTACAGTTATGCCAGAAAATGCCCAAGTTTTAGAAATGCATACTAAAGTGTGCAGAGGTAAATTACATGGTGCCAGGCACTGATCTAAAATCTTTGGTGAAGAAAAGAAGTAAAAGAAAAAAAAAGGATATGTGAAACAACTGTGACAAAATTCTGGTGACTGGTGTATCTGAGTGATGAGCATATGGAGATTCATTATACTAGTCTCACTACTTCTCGTTAAAAAAAAACTGTTTAATGTTCTCAGTGTAAACTATTCTATTTTAAAACTTAAAACTGCCAAAAAAGAACCCACGTGTCCTTTCCCCTTTACCTTATTTTTTTTCTTTTTCACATACCACTTACCCTCTAATGTAGTATGTATTTGTTTCTTACGTGCAGTGTTTCCTTTCTAAGGAAACATCGTGTTTGCTCCAATCACTGACAAACCCGAAGTGCCTAGAAAGGAAACTGGTACATTGCTGCGTACCTAACAGCTATGTGAAGAATGAATGTTGAATGAAGGAATAAGGAATGGCTACCAAACTTTCAAGAATTAGCTGAAGAGGGAACAGTTTAACCCTTTCCTACGCCTGTGCTGAATTATTTGCACGTCTTCTTATTTCTCATACAACACACTATATGGCCCTCCTTAACACTTACTACATTATACTGGAATAATTTTCTTCTCTAACACACCAGACTGTGAACTCCTTAAGGGCAAAAACTGTCTTTTGCATTCATTTCTCAGACACTGTCTGACACATCAGCAATCATTAAAAATCATCTCTCCTCCACATCTGTTCCTCTTTTGTTGGATGAAATGATGAATGAATAAATGAATAACTTATTAGCCAGTTTCCATCTTCACCTCTCTGCTGGACCACTCCCTCTACAACATCAGAAAAGGACTTTCTTGTTTCTAAACCTAATAGCTGTTGTCAGTCCACATCCTTCCTGAAATCCATCTAGTAGCTGACCTTTTTTTTAACCATAGGGAGAGTTAAGGGAGCAACGTGTTTAAAATTTTCAACAAGCTTCCATTAAAGAATTATCCCAGCTCTAAATGCTTATCCCCTGCGCATTCCCCTGTCCTACTCACAGAGACATTTTCTAAGTTCCTGTCCTTGGAGCCCTTCTCAATTCTGCAGCCCCAGTTGAAGGCCTCTACTAGCCCACAGAGTAACTTAATGTAAATTTGAAAAGAGCAGCCCCTACGGGGAGATGCAACCCCACTCTGAAATGGGTTGGGTTTTGGCCCACGTGTTCCATCAGCAAGCAGGAAGCTCTTGCTCAGCAAACTACCTGCACCCATCACCATCCAAGGTGCAGCCCTTCCCCAATCCCACAGATTCAACTCCCACCTTTCACGGGTAACCTGTACAATCCATTTCTCCAGCCCTATAGTGGACGACTATCACTCTCTCTTGTGATATCAGATCTCCTTTCTATGTCTGGGGACTCCATGCTCTAAGGCAGTGTCTACCTCCCGCAACACAGGTAAATTGCCACAAACTTCTTTTCCCAGCCTTTCTTGCAGTCAAAGGCCAGAAACATTATCTAAGCAGCCCAGTCAGAGACACACACCATTCACTTTGAATTAGATTCTTGTAATGCGAAGAAGCGGGGACGTGAATATTCAGAGACAATCCTGGCAATGAGTGATGGAGGCAGCAGCTGCTTCGAGCCTCCAGACTCGGGCTGGCAGCGGCTCAGGGGCAGTGATGCGGGCGGGGAAAGCTGCTGTGCCCGCACTCTGTACCAACAGCAGACCATCTCCGCCAGCCAATAAAGCGGCATGACTGACTGACACGCTGTTTCTGGCTACATAACTTCTGCACCCAGCTTTCCACCTTCTGAGAAACACTGGCACCTATATATTTATTCCTTTCTTCATGCTGGGGACTATGCCAAGTTTTGGAGATATGATACTAAGAAATAACAAATTTTCTCCATTTTATCATGGAATTTTTAGTCTAACATGAAAAAAATAGATTTTCATCAAATAATCATCTGAACAACTCATCAGAGTGGCCGATAACCTCCACAATGCTGGCACCCATGACTCACCTTTAGTTCTCATCTAACCTGATCTGTGAGAAGCATTTGACTGGTCACTTAGTCTCTCTTCGTTATTACAGTCTCTTTCTTCCCTTGACTTCTAAGACATGACACTCTCTAAGTTTTCCCTCTTCTCTTACTGGCTCCTTTTCTGCCCAACTCCTTAGGAGTGCCCTGGTCGTAGGCCAAAGTCCTTTGTCTTTCTCTTCTCATCCACCCTCATTCCCTTGGTGTTCTCACCCAATCTCATAACTTGCAATACCATCCACATAATGATAACTCCCAAATTTTGCCTGCTGCTGAAATCCACATTTGCATATACCATTGCCTTCTCAGCGTCTCCACGTGTACATCTAATAGGTATCATCAGTTAGTATGTCCACAATGGAACTCCTAATCTTCCCCTCTACATTTGTTTCATTTACCCCATCCTCATTAATGGTATGTGTCCACTCAGTTGTTTAGGCCAAAAACATGGGAATCTCCTTTTTCTTATACCTATATCCAAGCAAGCTGGAAATCCTATGATAGCTATTTTCAAAATGTCACAAGAAACTGGCTGCATCTTATTACCTCCACTGCCATATTGATCTGAGACACCATTATGTCTTGCCCAGATTAGACCAAAAATCTCCCAAAGTTGACTTCCCTATTCACAGTAGGGCAGCTACGGTGTTCTTTTTTTAAAAAAAGAACTCAAAATATGCTTGAAAACTTCAAAAGCTCACAGTTAAGAGTTACAGTCCTTATGCTGGCCTAGGAGGCCTATGTGACCTGGCCCCATTACCCATCTGTCTTCCTCTTTTACTCTTTTCTCCCCTGTCTCCAGCCACACCAGCCTTCTTGCTTGTCCTCAATACATCAGTCCTGTCCCTGACTTAACGGCTTTCACACTCACTGTTGCCTCTGCTTGACTTTCTCTTCTTCCCTTAACTATTCAAGTCTATTCAAAAGTCAGTCTCAAAGAGGCCCATTCTTATTATTCTATTTTGAATTGCAATTCACCCCTAACATGCACTTCCAATCTCCCTAATCAAACTTTTTCTCTTAGCATGTATCACTTCCTAATAGCATATTACTTATTATGATAAGAGCTCAGAAGACAGCTCCTAAGGACAGTGAAAAAGTGTGGAGCAGAGTAACACAAAGAAGAGGAACCTGGCCAGAAAAGCAGCAGTGTCTAATCTGAAAAGGGTCTCCCCTGAGTCTTTGGCCAAATACTAAGTGTGCACACACAGGGCAAGACTACAATGCCAGGTGCAGAACAACTACTGAGGACTGAAACTCCTTAAGACAGCAACTACCAGAAAGTTATGAGCTAAATGAACATGGGCTATAAAAAATTCAAATTCCAAACAGCCGAAGTAGAGGACACATCAGAGTCATTCAGTAAAGACACCAGAGAAGCCAAGACTTGGGAACATAGCCAGTTTAGCCCCAGAGGGAAGGCTATCTGGACCAGCCCTAACAGAGTTTAAAAGCAAGTCTTGTAAGGATAAAGTTAATCCACAATTAAATTAACTCTTGCAAAACCAAACACATCATTAAGGAAAACAGTAAAATCCAGAACTCACTAATCCAGGACAAAACACATTAGTTCAGGCCATAATAATCTCTCACCTGCATTAAAACAACTAACTGCTTCCTCCCAGCCTCCAATTTATCCACTTCAATCTCCACACTGTGAACAAGGTGATCACTGGGCACACAGTAGATATTTAATCATATTTGTTCAGAAAAGTAAGTGTGAAACTTTGAAACATATAAACAAAAATAAAATCAATCTTCCTAATTGTAAATAATCTTTATCTAAAACCTGTAGCATATACCTTAAATTTTTCATTTGGTAATGAAAACTGGTAAAATATTAAAGCTGCATTTCTTTGAAATACTTCAGAATTCAGATATTAAACTAATTTTATATGTGCTCTTCCCCATTACCTAATTCCAAATTAGGTAAATTTCCAAATGCTTTAAGGTGAAACTATTATAATTTCACTGTAAATTCTAGTAAGCATGTACACGAACCATAAAGCAAACAGAAATCCATTTCAATAAAAAAAAACTCAGTTAAAGAACTAGGATGCATTTTAAAAGATTCATAGGCATAAAGCTTTCCTATTAAGACATTTTAGTTTAAACCTATCACTCATAACAGATTTCCACTCAGAGGCCTGCACATTAAAGCTCATTGTGAACAGCTGATAAAACTCTCCTTTCCCACTAGCACATGAAGCCTCTGACTCGGGCACTGTTATGGAAAGGAGACTGGAAACAGAAACGAATGCACCATTTGAACAAATGTAAGTAGAAAGTGCTATTTACTTGGCTCCTTTGGGCCTGAAAGTTTTAATTCACAGAAACTGAGGTACAGGTAAAATTATCTGGATTGTGTTATTATACTAACAACTGTGGGCAGCAAAGTGCACTCACTTTCTCTCATCACTTCACTAAAAAATAATGACTAATGTAGAGTTAGAAAACAAGTTAGTAACAAAGTTTCAAATCTCTCTTTATAGTTTACTGCTTTTTAAAAGTAAGTCAACCTCTACTTACACAACTGAGAGAAAGTGTTTGTGACTCAAAAGTAGTACTTATGTCTGAAATTTCTTTTTTTCAGGTTTCAAATTTTAGCCTCCAGGACCCTTGGTTCAAGGATGGAAGTTCCAGATTGCTTGTGAAGTCACTTCACAGATTCCATCCTCCACACAAGTTCTGGGTTTACTGTACTCACAACGCAGAGAAGACAGAAATAAGAAGGGGAGTATAAATGAACAGAATCCTCACTACTTTTTCTGTCTCTTGACTCAGCCAATGTCAGAGAGCACTGTACTTTTAACCCTTTACCATGTCTCTGAGAAAACCTATCTTCCCGTCAAAATGGAAATGAGGCAAAACTGACACAAAAATGGATGGAGGGAGAATAACCTGAATAAATAAGATAAATAACTGTTGTCATTTTCCAAAATCACTATAAACAAGCAAACTAAACAGGGACCCCTTTTCTTTGTTAATTCTTCCTTCTTTGTTGTTTCTATTTTTTCTCTTCCCCCCCCCACCCCCACCCCCCCCGTTTAAACCTTTTGACTGCCAACGATTTAACAGGGATTCCTCAGCTCATTAGATTCAGAATCCCTAGGCTAGAACCCAGTCAAACATTAGGACTTTTAACCTCGAACATTTCTTCAAAACTTAACATGAAAGCAACTGTACAAACAAGGGTTGCTGACTGAAAAACTATAGAGACAAAAACTAGCATGATTGTAATAATGCTTTAAAACAAATTTGTATTTTATGCATCTACATGTTTAAAATTCACAAATAATCTAAAATATATTATTTATTTGGCCTACAGACAATGCTTGGTAGGCATATGAATTGCAGATCCAAATATTCCATAGCCAACTTGGGTATATTCTGCCAATAGACTGAAAACCAAAAGCTGGGTGTCAAACTTTGGTGTTTAACAGAATCACCTGTAAAGCTTGTTAAACATTGTATGCCAAAGCCCCAGGCACTAACCTAACTTAGACAAGTCAGAGTTACTCAATACTTTTCCAATAAATGTCTACTCTTCTATCAAAGGAAAGATATTACAGTAAACAATACAAAATCTAACAATAACAGTCCACATAACATTATTTCAGTGCAAACTGAAAATACAATGCTTAATTTAAATTTTATTATTTCTTCTTTGGCTTTTATTTGGGGGAATTATTTACCTGTTATTTTTATGAACAGAATCATGTTCATGAACAAAATGGAAATCTAATCACAAATGTTACTGGATAGGAACACCTTTTTAATATTACTGTATTTCATCAAATCTAAGATGGCACTGACTGACTGTAAGACACACCGTTTTATTTGCTGAAAAGAAAAGGGGCAAATGCCCCTAAATGTATCACGACACAAAGCTTTATCATTCAGAACTTTTATTTTATACTGGTTGCAGTTCATTACTTCTTTAACCATAGGATTTAATCATATATCATTATGAACTGTTTTTTGAAACTGTCTCCTTGCCAACAACTTTCTGTTTCAATGCTGAAAACACAGCATAATATTACTGAAGACATTCTGGACAACAAAGTTAACATGAAAAATACCAACAACCTCCACTATAGTGATAACAAAATTAACAGCTATGCCTGAATGCACAGGCAAACGAATCTAGCAGGACTGCTGCCCTGCTGGCAGACTGTAAGATGCCATCAAGTTTAAGACTTAACTCAATTTCACATTGTTAAAATGGGAAACTGAGCCTTAGAACTGATGAAATCCGAATTTCTTAAAAGATTGACAATAGTCCAATAAATAATAAAACCCATGGATACCCTGGTGTTGCTAACTCACAACTCTTTTTGCCTTTCTTGATACACTAGTGACATAATGTAAAAACAGTCATTTCAAGTCACTACTCGTCTAACCTAGATTAGAACTAAGTTCTTTTACTAGATTTCCTTGTTCACTGTTGACTCTCCCTCCCCCATTTATTCTCAACATAACCAAAGTAAAATTTAAAAACTAAACCAGATCTTATCACTCCCTTGACTAAACACTGGAATGATTTTCTCTTGTACTTTGAAAAAAGTTGTTGCATTATCTGCAAGGATCATGAAGGCCAAGTGCTTTGTCTCCTAGAGAGCGTGGATTTTGTTTTGTTCACTGCTATTTCCCTAGTGCTTTGCACATAATGCCCAATAAATATCTGATGAATGGAATGAATGAATCCCTGGCCACCTGTGGGTAAAACTGTAATATTTCCAGAATATCTCGCCTGGCTTTAGTACATCTGCATATCAACAGGCGCTCAAGGGTGGAGAGAAGTATGGCCTTAGTTCATTAGCATCATTCCTCAGGGGTGGAGAGAAGTTCATTTCCATATCAATGGGTAATTAATTACCTGGGAAACTGAGGGCTTATCTGTACCTGAGAGGTGAGGGGAAGGGCCAGTTTTGCTACTGCTGGAGCTGGAGAGAGAGATGGGCCAGAATGCAGTTTGTAAGCGATAAACGGGTGTTAAACTTTATTTCTCCCTTTGACTGATTTCAGTTTTTAGAGGTATTTTGCCCCGGGATTTCCTTTTCCCAGACTTACACCACCTCTTCAATGCTCTTCCCAGACCAATCTTCTCCTTGTATGATACACTGTTGCCCTCCAGCATCCTTGCTATTCCCTCAAAGTTCCTTCCCATCAGGCCTTTGAAACTGTTAACCCTTCTTCATGAAACGATTTTATCCAAATGCTCACCAAGACTGTCACTTTGTCCTTCTTCAGATCTCCCTTAAAGGGTACCTCCTCAAAAATGCTTATCCTGTTTAGAAAAACACACACCCCAACACAGACTACTCATACTCAATTCATTTCATCTCATAATTGTCAGTTTCCCAACAGATTTTTAATTTCTAGGAGAGCACAGACCATGTATTCTTACATGAAAAATGTATACCCAGTGCCTATCCCAGGATCAAATTACATATTAGAGGCTCAATAGATATTCGTTGAATAAATGAGAAAGAGGTGGTATCAAGTGCCTCTAGCATCTTATTGCTCTGCAAACAATCTTTATGTTTATCCCCAATTATCATTTAACTTTTAACTGTATTTTCTAACATCCACAAATTCAATTTTTTGAGGTTCTTGCTACGACAATGAAAGATTTCTTTCCTATCTCAAGATTATATTAAAAAGTTTTTAGGTTTTCTTCTAGTATTTCTATTTTTTAGAAAGCAGCTTTTTGTTTTACCTGGAATTTAATTTGCTGTCTATGTAACTATTTTCCAAACAGATGGCTATTATTCCAAAACATTCATCATATACTTCAAACTATATTACTTCTGGATTCTACTCTATTTCACTGATCTAGCTATCTATTGCTTTGCCAATGTTAGAGTAGGTCGATACCCAGACACCCATATATGAGCAGGGAAGTAGGGTGGAGACTTTGGCTAGCCATTGTATAGCTGGTTACATCTACACATGCACTGTAAGCTGTTCTTGCACGACGTGTGGAATGAGAATGTAGATCACAGACCAGCTAAAACTGGCAGATTCCAAGGCAGAGCAAAGTTAAACCAAATTTCAACCCAAAACTCATTATACTTTCATCACCATGAGATCAGCATTGTGATTTGACACCCCCACCCATCCGTTGTGGAGCAACAACTGCCAGGACAGTTCTGATGAGCACCAAATATAGCCAAAAACTCCTCCCTGAGGATACAGCAAACCTGAACTCTGAGAAGACCCTGCCTGTTTCCTTTGAAATCTATTTCCACTTAGTGAATATTCATCTCCCTTTACATAAAAAAAAATTCCCTACTGTCTCCTCGGGGCAGCTCTCTCAGGGCTCTGCCCAGTGTTCAACTCTCAAGAGTGTACTTTCACTATTCTTTAAACTCTTATTTTCCAATAAATTCCTAAAAGGCAACTGCTTTTTTATCAGTCCTTGAATTCTTTCCTGAGAGGAGACAAGAACCTGTCTTGGGTAATTACAGTACTGCACATTTTAATGTCAATACTTTGTTATTAAAATTCACTCGTATCAGTCTAAAATATATTATTTATTTGGCCTACTATCAGTGCTTGGTAAGCATATGGATTGCAGATCCAAATATTCCATAGCCAACTCAGGTATACTCTGCCAATAGATTGAGAACCAAAAGTTGGGTGTCAAACTTTAGTGTTATGTTCAAATACACATATAATGATCTGCTTAAGCAAGTGTTCTTGCATTATTATTCTTGCAAATAAACTACAACATCATTTGGGCATGTTTCAAGAATTTTCCCATTGGGATTACATTAAATTTACAGATTTGGGGAAAAGTGACATCTTTCATTAATGTTCTCATCTACAGTATAATGAAAATTTAGCCCTATGCTTTCCATCACCTTATCTAATTTCCCTGCCTAATACTTCCAGAATGATATTAGAAAATGATTAACACAACCATTTTTTATTTCTCCCTAGCTTAAGTATAGCATGCCTAGTATGTCACAGTAAGCACATTTGTTTGAAATGTTTATAATACACATTTATTATATTATTAATTTAAATCATGCTATACAAGTATCATTCAATTCTTTTAGTTAATTTGGTTTAGTTTTCAATAGATCAAGCTATCAAATACCATAGGGCTCTCTTTTCTTTTTACCTATTACAAGTTATAATTGTGTATAATATACTGAGCCAATCTGGCATTTCTGGAATAAACTCCTTTCAGTCACAGTACTATCCTTTTATCATAAGGCTAATTCTATCCTTTAATAGTTTATTTATAAATTTCTACATCTAAACTCAAAAACAAAACTGGTTTGAGAGTTAGTTTGTTTTAGTATGCTGCAGTCACAATGGAAAACAAAAACTGGAAAGGCTTATCATTCTTTCTGTAAGCTCCAGATTTAAATTTCTTTGCCTACATTCCAACTTATATAACATTTCTTGAGTACCCACTGCATTTGTTGGACACTGGCAATATAAAGATAAAAAAACATATTCTTGATGCAAAAATTTAAGTAAATGAAGAAACATACATGTAAGTACATCTTCATTGGTTTATCTACATCTATGTACAGAGCTTGCACAAGTAAAAATTCACAGAACTGAAATTTGAGCTAAGTCTTGAAGGTAAGTAAGAGAAAGAGAAAGGAACAAGTATTCTAAACATCTGTTTCTGAAGCAACCACTTACATTTTGTCTTAAATAATTTTAATTCGTATGACTGTGTTTCCTTTATGATGATGCTACATTACTAATGACAACTGGAACTGTGTGTTGGTATGACTGACAAGGCCTAGATTTCTTTCCACATAACATACATGGGTGAGATTTGATATCTGTAGAGCTTATTTGAAAATCAGTCTTCATGATTTTTACTACCACTTTTCCAAATTCACCATATTCTGATTGTTCTCTGCCAGAATTACTCTGGCTTTTCACAACCTGTAACTATTCCCTACTTACTAACTCCAAAACTCAAAAATAAATGGGCATAGGTTGAAATATTCAGAACAGAAGTAGTAAATAGAACTTTTAATATTCACAGTTCATCATGATGTTGGTTTGGTTTTTATGTTGCATGTTACCTGAAATTATTACTTCTCTAACAGTGTTCTATGGCCAAGCTCTGGGTTAGCTCATTAAAATATAAAGTTTTCAAAGCAAACTGAAAGGAACTCAGGATGTGCCTTTAACATAGTAGGTGACAGAAAACTTTCTAAAACATTACAGTCTGGTAATTTGAAGAGCATAACATGCACATTGCTGCTGCATATTAATCGTAAGAGCACAATTATAAGTTCTAATTGCATGTAATTAATCCTCTGGTTTGTTAAATGTAATTAATCAGAACACAGAGGATAAACTTGTCAAATCACTCTGGAAGATGAGATTACTCAAAGTTTTGAAAATGTACACACCCTTGAAGCAAATTCATTTCTAGGAATTCATACTAAAGAAAAAATTAATGTTACATATGGTTAAGAATATTCAGTGCAGCATACTTTCATAATACTGAAAAATTAAGAGTGATCTAAATTTTCAACAGTAAGAGATATTCAAATAAATGCAATAGAACTTTATAAATTTATTTGGAATTACAAAACTACAGGTACTGGTTAAAAAAAAAAGATGACCAAGACAAATCACAAAGAAGAGCTGGTGATGTGACATTATGCATAGCTGCGCTCCTACAGTGGCCACTAGCTGCATGTAGATGCTTAAATTCAAATTTGATTAATTTAATTATTAATCATATTTAAATAGAATTTAAAATTCAGTTCCTCCCTTACACTAGCTGCATTTCAATTGATCAATAGCCACACATAGCTCATGGCAACCAGATAAGGAGCATACACAGAACATTTCATCACGAAAAGTTACTAGACAATACTGATGAGTCTTTTTGAGAAAAAAATACACACGTAATGGAAGACTGTACACATAATGAACATAAACATAACAAAACAACAGTTATTGCTAGGTAATGACACCTTGAGTTTTAAGTTTTTGCTATTTTTAAATTTGCTGCAGTAAACTACAATGGATTTACTGTGTAATAAAATTGTATTTTCAAAAATATTAAATTTCTCCTTCAAAAATAAAACTGCCCTCATCGTAAATAAATATTTCAGATTTTTTACAAAAGGGGAAATTATGGAAAAACTTCCAAATTTAGAAGTATTCTTTTAAAGTTGCTATTTTGCTACTTTAGGGATATCCGATTTTTTTAACTTCATATTTCATTTAAAAAGGAATTATTCAGATGGGCACAACACAGTTCTGAGACTTTTTTCCCCTATCTAAATGTGAAAGTTATCTGAAATCTCTGACCACATACAAAGAATTATAGCTGCAAATTTTTTTTTAATTCAAAGAAAGATGAATTCATTTATGCTTTCTTTAAAGTCTTACCTAGGAAAGTGAAAAATTATCAATAGTCACAGTAGTCAAAGTCTTGAGTTTCCTCTCTGAAAGCAAGTGACTGTGCGCCTCTATATCATTCTTTCTCACTGTGCTTCCATGGCAGCAAATGCTTTTGATCACCTATCTTTTACAGCAAGGCAAGTTTCCACAGAAACCACAGGGCAAACATCCATTACAGCTGCTAAGGACTTTATAAGCACACCTGCGATATAATGAGTCATAAGAAATACCTATTTCCCAGGTATATTTGGTCTTCATTCAGTTACTGAAAACGTTGCAGTCTTAAAAGTGAAACTGCTGTTTTGTCATGTTAATGAGAATTTTGGAACACCCCCCCCCCCTCCACCAATGCTGTGGAGGGGTGGGTGCTAGAGGCTGAATCAGCCAATGGCCGATAATTTAGTCAATCCTGACTATGCAGTGAATCCCTCTCAAAAACCCCAGAGAAGAGCTTATCACTGTCTGCTCTCTTGGATCCTGCTTCTCAGTCAGAGAGATCTTCTATGCTTGGGGAACCAGAACGCCTCCATGTGTCACCGAGCCAGGCCCCAAGCTCCACCAGGACAGAAGCTCCTTTATTTGGGACCTTGCCCTATGTCTCTCTTCATCTGGCTTTTAACTTGTATCCTTTACGGTATCCTTTATTAAACTTGTAAACCTACGTGTTTTCCTGAGTTTTGAGAGTCGCTCTAGCAATTTACACCTAAGGAGGAGGTCGTGGGAACCTCCAATCTGTAGCCATTAGGTCAGAAGCACAGGTTAACTGCCTGGAGCTTATGACCAGTGCCTGGCACCTGGGGTAAGGGACAGTCTTGCAGGACAGAGCCCTTAATCTTGGAACCTGGTGCTGTGTCCGAGCTGAGAGTATCAGAATTGAGTTGAGTTCTCCAACACCCTGCTGGTGTTTGAGAATTGCTTGGTGTTAATGTATGAGAAGACCCCCCTCCCACATACTTAGACACATTGGAATCAGGTCCCCAAAGTTATACTACTATTACTGCTGGGTATAATACTGTTTTATATATATATATATATATATATATGTAGCAAAAGAATTTGCCATCTCAACACCTAAATTAAGGTAACAGCTTACTTTCTGTTATTAATATTTTTAAACTGAGCAATAGTTTCAGCTATTCTCAGTCTGGTTTTGCTGCATGTTTCTCTATGAACAAATCGAGACATGAGTAACAAACCAAGAAAATTCTATGCCCATTTAGCAACAAAATGAGTCTGTAGAAACAAGGGGGTGGGAGGTGAGGGGGGAATCCCGAAAGCTATCAAGCCAGTATACATACCAGTCAAAGTCATCTCATACAAGACAAAATGGAAATTAGTGACACACTTAAATACTAAAGGAGAAATTCCCTTTCACTAGCTCAGTACAGCATTTAAATTTATCTAAGCCACGATGCTGACTAATCAGAAAAAAAACAAAGTCCTAACACCTGAACCAGTCAGTGTTCACTCACCTCTCTCAACACACTGTTTTCTTTCTCCTTCTGCTCCAAGAGACTTTCTAGGTGGTGGACATGCATTTCTGCCTCTGCCAGTCGTCTCGTTCTCTCATGGTCTTCCTCAGTAGCCTTAGCAGACAGTCCTTTGCTCTGTAACATCTCCAGAAGTTTTTTGATGGACTCATCTCGAGCATTTAGTGTTTGCTTCTGAGTCTCGATACGCAGCTCCATTTCCTCGAGAGTCTTTCGAAGAAGGAACAGCTCTTTGGCCTGCCGCTCATGCTCAGCATGTAGCCTCTGAAAATTTTCCTCTGTCAGCTCTGCCACACAAGGCTCACCAGTCCTACTGCTACTATCTTGCTGAAACAGCTGGTTCAGGTCCCTTTGGATCCGCAATTCATCCTGAAGAGCCTGGATTGTCATTTGCATGTGCTAGAACCAAAACAAAAAAAGAAAATAATCAGCTTTCCTGCTCAAGTAGCAAATACAGAGCAGACTGCAGGGTGTCAGAGAGTAGATGCCCCGGCTCTCAGAATTCTGCACTTGGCAAGTTAACAATCATGTTACTCTGCCTCACACTGTCTCAAAAAATGACTGAGATAATCTGTAAATGTCAATAACTTAACTTGTGTTTATTCCCAATAGGAAATAAGTATGGCAACTCCTCACTTTGCATAAGCCATGACAAAATAAAGACAGTTCAAAATTAAGAGACGGTATAACATAGAACTGAAGAGGAAGGGAAGGAAAGACAGGTGGGAAATCTACAGGAATACAAACACATCAAACAAAAAATGTCACTAAAAATACATAGGACATCAAAACAGCAATGACTTTATTTTACAATTAAATCTACACACTAAAAAATAAATGTTGAGGATTCAGGATGGCGGCCTGAGAGGTGAGACACAGATCTCCTCCCAAAACCACAGATGGTGTGAAAATATAGTTAATAAACTAACCCGAAAACAGCAACAGGAAAGAAGGCTGCAACAGACTGCATACAGACCTCATGAACAGAGCAGACCTCACCAAACAGGGTAACGTAGGAAAGCTTTGATATGGCGGAGCCGAGCCCTTCCCCCACCCCAGCTCACCGGCAGAAGGAAGAGAAACCGAGCAGGGGAGGGGGTGGAAGCCTGGGCCTAATGAACACCTAGCCCTGGAGATCTGCATTGCAAGCAGAAAGCTACATTGTGTGGTACTCTGGAGGATGGGGAGCTGGGACAGGCAGAGTGCTTGAGAGGCAGATTCCGGCCGTTTGTGGAGAACGGGATCCACACCCAGCTGCTCTCAGACAAGGGAAAGGCAGGCAGTCTGAGAGGCTTCCCAGCAGCGAGAGCGCTGCTGAACACGCGGAGTTTGCACAGAACATGCTGTGCGGGAGGAAGGATAGGGGACAGGTTGTCTGGGCGCGCTCTGACCAGCATATTGGGAACGTCGGGGAACTCTAGGCGATCCATCCCCCTGGCTGACAACTCAACTCCAAGGCCCCCCAACTGTGATACGCAGCCTGCCAAGCGTTTCTCCTGGCCTAACAGCAGGGGCTCGCACACTGGCAGTCGCTGCTCTGGCGACAGGCCAGCCGGAAGGAGGTCTCGCATGCAACAGGTTGAGACGCCAAGCAAGAGACTTACACTCATGTGCTAGGCCCATTGGCTGCAATACTGGAGACAGACAAGACAGATGGGAGCCAGGAAACAGATCTTTCCTCCCATGAGGCAACAGCTCCACTCCCCTATGAAACCCAACCTCACTCTAGAGGCTAACCAGCTCCAGAGACCGGAGGTTCTGAGCAATAGAGGACACCACACTGAAATACGAACATCAAAAGAACATGGGTCAGACCAAAATCTCACAAACCACAGATAAAGGGCCAAATGAAACTGAACTCACCAATCTCCTTGAAACAGACTTCAAAATGAAAATCATAAACATGCTTATGGAGGTACAGAAAAATATTCAAGAACTCAGGAATGAATTTAACACAGACATTCAATTATAGAGAAATTCCATATCTGAAATGAAACACAGCAGAAGGATTTAAAAGCAGATAAGATGTAGTAGAAGAGACTGTGAATGGAATAGAAATTAGAGAAGACAAAAAGAAGCTGAGGACAGAGAGAAAAAAGAATCTCTAAGAATGAAAGAATACTGAGAGAACTGTGTGACCAATCCAAACAGGACAATATTCACAAAACAGGGGTACCAGAAGAAGAAGAGAGAGAAAAAGGGATAGAAACTGTCATTAAGGAGGTAATTGCTGAAAACGTCCGCAATCTGGGGAAGGAGACAGTCTTTCAAGCCATTAAGATGCACAGATCTTCCAACACAAGGGACCCAAGGAAGACAACGTCAAGACATATAATAATTAAAATGGCAAAGATCAAAGATAAAAACAGACTTTTTAAAAGAAGCTAGAGAGAGAAAAAAGATCACATACAAAGATAAACCTATCAATCTATCATCACATTTCTCAAGAGAAACCACACAGGGCAGAAGGGAGTGGCATGATATATTTAATGCAATGAAGCAGAAGGGTCTTGAACCAAGAATACTCTACCCAGCAAGGTTATCATTTAAATTTGAAGGAAGGATTAAACAATTTTCAGATAAGTTAAAGCTGAGAGAATTTACCTCCCACAAACCATGTCTGCAGTGCATATAGATAGAAGTATTACTTAGACTAAATAGATGTCACCCAAGGAACAGAGTACAAAATATGATTCATAACATACAAATAATGGAGAAGGAAGAAAGAGGAGAAAAAAAAGAATCTTTAAGTTGTATTTGTAATAGCATCCAAAGTGAGTTAAATTAGACTGTTAGATACTAAGGGAATTACCCTTGAACCTTTGGTAACCACAAATTTAAAGCCTGCAATGGCAATAAACACACAGCTATGGATAATCACCCTCAATGTAAATGGTCTGAATGCACAAATCAAAAGATGTAGAGTCACTGAATGGATAAAACACAAGACCCATCTATATGCTGCCTACCAAATGCAAAGACATACACAGACTGAAAGGGATGGAAAAAGATATTTCAGGCAACTAATACTGAGAAAAAAGCAGGAGTTGCAGTACTTGCATCAGACAAAGTAGACTTCAAAACAAAGAAAGTCACAAGAGACAAACAACGACGTTACACAATGAAAAAGGGGTCAGTACAACAAGAAGATATAACTGTTGTAAATATCTATGCACCCAACACAGGATAACCTACATATGTGAAAAAATACTAACAAAATTAAAGAGGGAAATAGAATGCAATGCATTCATTTTGGGACACGTCAAATCACCACTCACTCCAAAGGACAGATCAACCAGAGAGAAAATAAATAAAGAGACAGAGGCACTGAACAACGTATTAAAACAGATAGACCTAAAGGACATTTACAGAACACTCCACCCAAAAACAACAGGATACACATTCTTCTCAAGTACACATGGAACATTTTCAAGAATATATAATATACTGGGCCACGAAAAGAGCCTCAGTGAATTCAAAAGGATTGAAAATGTACCAACCAGCTTCTCAGATCACAAAGTATGAAACTAGAAATGAATTACTCAAAGAAAAAAAAAGCCCACAAACACATGAAGGCTTAATAACATGCTCCTAAATAACCAATGGATCAATGACCAAATAAAAACAGAGATCAAGCAATATACGGAGACAAATGACAACAATAATTCAACACCACAAAATCCATGGGACACAGCAAAGGCCGTGCTAAGAGGGAAATATATGGCAATACAGGCCTACCTCAAGAAAGTAGAATAATCCCAAATAAACAGTCTAAACTCACAATTAATGAAACTAAAAAAGGAAAAACAAATGAGGCGCAAAGTCAGAAGAAGTAGGGACATAATAAAGATTACAGCAGAAATAAATAAAATCGAGAAAATAAAACAATAGAAAGAATTAATGAAAGCAGAAGCTGGTTCTTCGAGAAAATAAACAAAATAGATAAACCACTAGCCAGACTTATCAAGGAAAAAAGGGAGTCAACACACATAAACATAATCAGAAATGAGAAAGGAAAAATCTGAAACTCACTCTATGAGGCCAACATCACTCTAATACCAAATCCAGGCAAAGACACCACAAAAAATAAAATTACAAACCAATATCCCTGATGAACATACATGCAAAAATACTCAACAAAATATTAGCAACCTGAGTTCAAAAATACATTAAAAATATCATCCACCATGACCAGGTGGGATTCATCCCAGGGAGGCAAGGATGGTACAACATTCGAAAATCCATCAACATCATCCAACACATCAACAAAAAAAAGGACAAAAACCTCATGATAGTCTCCATAGATGCTGAAAAATCATGACAAAATTCAACATCCATTCATGAAAAAAACTCTCAACAAAATGGGTACAGAGAGCAATTACCTCAACATCATAAACGCTATATATGACAAACCCACAGCTAACATCATACTTAACGGCGAGAAGCTGAAAGTTTTTCATGTAAGATCGGAAGCAAGACAGGGATGCCCACTCTCTTCACTGTTATTCAACATAATACTGGAGGTCCTAGCCACGGCAATCAGACAAAACAAAGAAATACAAGGCATCCAGATTGGTAAAGAAGAAGTCAAATTGTCACTATTTGCAGATGACATGATACTGTACATAAAAATACCGTAAAGACTCCACTCCAAAACTACTAGAACTAATATCTGAATTCAGCAAAGTTGCAGGATACAAAATTAACACACAGAAATCTGTTGCTTTCCTATACACTAATGATGAACTAACAGAAAGAGAAATCAGGAAAACAATTCCATTCACAATTGTATCAAAAAGAATAATATACCTAGGAATAAACCTAACGAAGGAAGTGAAAGACCTATACTCTGAAAACTACAAGACACTCCTAAGAGAAATTAAAGAAGACACTAACAAATGGAAATTCATCCCATGCTCTTGGCTAGGAAGAATAAATATTGTCAAAATGCCTATACGACCTAATGAAATCTACAGATTCAACGCAATCCCTATCAAACTACCAACAGCTTTCTTCAATGAACTGGAACAAATAATTCTAAAATTCATATGGAACCACAAAAGACCCCAAATAGCCAAAGCAATCCTGAGGAGGAGGAGGAATAAAACAGGGGGAATTATGCTCCCTGACTTCAAGCTCTACTACAAAGCCACAGTAATCAAGACAATTTGGTATTTGCACAAAAACAGACCCACAGACCAGTGGAACAAAATAGAAAATCCAAATATTAACCCAAACATATACAGTCAATTAATATTTGATAAAGGAGCCTTGGATATACAATGGGGAGATGACAGCCTCTTCAGCAGCTGGTGTTGACAAAACTGGACAGTTACATGTAAGAGAATGAAACTGGACTACTGTCTAACCCCATACACAAAAGTCAACTCAAAATGGATCGAAAACCTGAATGTAAGTCATGAAACCATAAAACTCTTAGAGAAAAACAGGCAAAAATTTCTTGGACATAAACATGAGCGACTTCTTTATGAACATATCTCCCGGAGCAAGGGAAACAAAAGCAAAAATGAACAAGTGGGACTATATCAAGCTGAAAAGCTTCTGCACAGCAAAGGACATCATCAGTAGAACAAAAAGACATCCTACAGTATGGGAGAATACATTCATAAATGACGTATCCGATAAGGGGTTGACGTCCAAAATATATAAAGAACTCACACACTTCAACAAACATAAAGTAAATCATCTAATTAAGAAATGGGCAGAGGACATGAATAGACACTTCTCCAAAGAAGAAACTGAGATGGCCAACAGGCACATGAAAAGATGCTCCACATCACTAATCATCAGAGAAATGCAGATTAAAACCACAATGAGATATCACCTCACACCAGTGAGAATGGCCAATGTCCAAAACACAAACAACAACAAATGTTGACGAGGATTTGGAGAAAAGGGAACCCTCCTACACTGCTGGTGGGAATGTAAATTAGTTCAACCTTTGTGGAAAGCAGTATGGAGGTTCCTCAAAAAACTCAAAATAGAAAAACCATTTGACCCAGGAATTCCACTCCTAGAAATTTACCCTAAAAATGCAGCAACCCAGTTTGAAAAAGACATATGCACCCCTATGTTTATCGCAGCACTATTTACAATAGCCAAGAAATGGAAGCAACCTAAGTGTCCATCAGTAGATGAATGGATAAAGAAGATGTGGTATATATACACACGGAATATTATTCAACTGTAAGAAGAAAAGAAATCCTACCACTTGCAACAACATGGATGGAGCTAGAGGGTATTATGCTCAGTGAATAAGCCAGGCGGAGAAAGACAAGTATCAAATGATTTCACTCATCTGTGGAGTATAAGAACAAAGAAAAAAACTGAAGGAACAAAACAGCAGAAGACTCACAGAACCCAAGAATGGACTGACAGTTACCAAAGGGAAAGGGACTGGGGAAGATGGGTGGGAAGGGACAGATAAGGGGGAAAAAGGGCTATTACAATTAGCATACATAATGTAGCGGGGATGGGGGTAAGGTGGGACGATACGGGGAAGTATAACACAGAGAAGACAAGTAGTCATTCTACAACATCATACTACACTGACGGACAGTGACTGCAATGGGGTATTTGGTGGGGACTTGATAATAGGGGGAGTCTAGTAACCATAATGTTGCTCATGTAATTGTATATTAATAGTATATAAATAAAAAATGAACAAGTGGGACTATATCAAACTAGAAAGCTTCTGTACAGCAAAGGACACCATCAGTAGAACAAAAGGACATCGTACAGTATGGGAGAATATATTCATAAATGATATATCCAATAAGGGATTGACATTCAAATTATATAAGGATCTCACACACCTCAACAGACAAAAAGCAAATAAGGCAATTAAAAAATGAGCAGAGGAGCTGAACAGACACTTCTCCAAAGAAGAAATGCAGATGGCCAATAGGCACATGAAAAGATGCTCCATACTGCTAATCATCAGAGAAATGCAAATTAAAACCATAATGAGATATCACCTCACACCAGTTAGGATGGCCAACATCCAAAACACAAACAACAACAAATGTTGGTGACGTTGTGGAGAAAGGGGAACCCTCCTATACTGCTGGTGGGAATGTAATTAGTTCAACCATTGTGGAAAGCAGTATGGAGGTTCCTCAAAAACTCAAAATAGAAATACCATTTGACCCAGGAATTCCACTCCTAGGAATTTACCCTAAGAATGCAGCAGCCCAGTTTGAAAAAGATAGATGCACCCCTATGTTTATTGCAGCACTATTTACAATAGCCAAGAAATGGAAGCAACCTAAGTGTCCATCAGTAGATGAATGGTAAAGAAGATGTGGTACATATACACAATGGAATATCATTCCACCATAAGAAACAAATCCTACCATTTGCAACAACATGGATGGAGCTGGTGGGTATTATGCTCAGTGAAATAAGCCAAGAGGAGAAAGACAAGTATCAAAAGATTTCCCTCATTTGTGGAGTATTAACAACAAAGCAAAAAAGAAGGAACAAAACAGCAGCAGACTCATAAACTCCAAGAAGGGACTAGCAGTTACCAAAGGGGAGAGGTGGGGAGGGCAGGAGAATGGGATCGAGCGGTATTATGATTGGTACACATGGTGTGGTGGGGATCATAGGGAAGACAGTGTTACACAGAGAAGACATGTAGTGCCTCTGTGGCATCTTACTACACTGATGCACAGTGACTGCAATGGGGTATAGGGGGGAACTCCGTAATATGGGTGAATGGAGTAACCACATTGTTTTTCATGTGAAACCTTCATAAGAGTGTATATCAATAATACCTTAATTTAAAAAATTGTAATAAAAAAAAGCAACTACAGACAAAATATTTTTATCACTAAGAGTTCAGCAAGACTGGTAAATATAAGATCAATATATAAAATTTAACTGCATTTTCAACAGGTACAAATCTTTAAAAAGTATAATTAAAAAGAGGGAGAAAGAGAAGCTTGACAAGAATGAAAAGGCACATGGGGATAAAAATCACTACAAAAAATTCAAATCTTTTATAGAGAAAACCATGAATTTTTCTTGAAATCTACTCAATATGAAGAAGGATGACTGACTAAAGACACATCTAACAACATGAATAAATGTAAAAAAAAAACAATACGCTGAGCAACAGAAGCCAAATGCAACAGAGTACAGACCAGATGACTCCATTTACATGAAGTTCTAGAATAAAAAAAACTAAGGTGAAAAGAATTACAACACTACTTTGCGAAGACAGGGAAGACAATGACTGGGAAGAGGTACAAGGGAACTTTACAGGATAATGGGAATGTTCTCCACCTGGATAAGACTGGATTACACAGGTGTTGGCACTTGTCAAAACTCATGAACTATGATACTTAAGATCCTTGTATATCGCTGTATGTGAACTACATCTCAACAAAAAAATACTAAGAGAAATAGTAAAAGGTACAGGTCTGAAAGGGAAAAACAAATACTCAAGACTATTCTTAACAAGGAGGTATGACTTCACTTAAAAGGAAGGCAGATAGTTCACTTGATTTTTAAGAACTTGTCCAATTCTAATAAGCTTCGTGGTATATGTTCTATCACCTAATTCCATTGTAACCCTGAATTCTTAAAAAGGTGAAAGAGATAAAACAAAAGCTTTGGGTTATAAAGACTCATTCAAACATACCACAAGTATGGAAATCACCATCAATAATTTGGCTTATTTGCTTCAGATCTCTCGCTCTCACTCTTACTCTCAGTCTCACTCACCCTCCCTCCCTCTCACTATTGCTTGTTTAAAACTCACATAAATGATGTCACTTATACATGTTTCTCTTTGCATTTTGCTACTCAATATAATATGTCTGAGAAATGTAAACATGGGCTACACGGAGGTTCCTCAAAAAATTAAAAAATAGAACCACCATATCATCCAACAATTCCACTTCTTGGTATTTACCCAAAGAAAATGAGAACACTAACTCAAAAAGGCATACACACTCCTATTTTCATTGAAGCGTTACTTATAATAGCCAAGATGTGGAAACAACCTAAGTGTCCATCAATGGATGAATGGAAAAAGAAAATAGGGTGTGTGTCTATTATAATAACATATATAATAATATATACATTCAATGGATTGTTATTCAGCCATAAAAAAGAATAAAATCTTGCCATTTGCAAGAACTCGGATGGACCTGGACAATATTATGCTAAGTGAAATAAGACAGAGAAAGACAAATGCCGTGTGATCTCACTTATATGTGGAATCTAAAAAAATTAAAAACCAAGCTCACTGACAGAGACACCAGACTGGTAGTCACCAGAGGCAGGGGATGGACAAAATGGGTGAAGGGGGTCAAAGGGTATGAACTTGCAGTTATAAAATTAGTAAGTTATGGGGATGTAATGTATAGAATGGTGACTATAGTTAATAAAACTGCACTGCATATATGGAAGTTGCTAAGAGAGATCTTCAAAGTTCTCATACCAAGAAAATACATTTTTTCTAACTATGTACAGTGATGGGTGCTAACTAGACTTCCTGTGGTGATCATTTTGTAATATACACAAATACTGAATCATTATATTGTACACCTGAAACTAATATGTCATTTATACTTCAATAACACATGTGTTTGAGATTTATACACATTGATACATGTAGCTCTGCTTCTTCTATTTTACGAACTGTATAACACACATTCACAATTCCTTGTCCAAAACCCTAAAATCTAAAAAACTCTAAAGACTAATTTATTTTCAAACTTCTTTCATGGAAATGCTTGACTCAACTGCTTACAAAGTTATCATCTACTTATCCAATTTAATACAAATATGCCTATGTTTTGCTACATATATGTTAATATGCTTGATTAGTTAGTGATGCCTAGATCCCAATGGGAGTGTTTTAATATACAGTATATATACTAGATTACCTTTCAAAATCAGAAAAATATCTAAATTCTAAAATATGTCTGCCCTAAGTGTTTTGGAGGAAGGAACTGTGTACTTATATTCCATTTTATGAATGAATATTAGTTTATCCACTCACCTACTGAGAAGGAGTTAAGTATTTTTTCCACTTTTTCACTATTATGGTAAATAAATCTTGTGCACATGTGTAAAAGCTTCTAAAGCAGACACACAGAAATGGAACTTATAAGTAGTAGAGTGTGTACTTCAACTTCAGCAGTCATTTAATCTTACCTTTTTCAATTTAATTTAATGAAGTGTATAACACAAATGACAAAAGGGGTCAGATATACCACCTGGAACTTCCTAACTATAGACCAGGATTCATGTAATACTTCCCATTAATCATATAACATTTTCCTAGAAGGAAACTTTCGTGAAAATGGATTGAGTTGTTAAAAAAAGGGGGGGGGGGCCAAGTGCTTATGCATTCACTTCCATCCATAAGGAATAAAGGCAGAGTATTTTCCAAGAAAGTTGTTAATTATGAAGGTGCTTTAGCAGAGTCCTAGCTTCATTATGAGGCAAGAGAAATTTTTTTTAAAGAATTTTACCCATAGTATCTTATCTCTCTGAAACAAGGACTAAGAGAAGAATGAGAAAAGATTGGGAAGAATTTTAATTTCTCTCCTCTCACCATAATCTAAAAGGTCATCTTTCCCCTGAGAATCCCCACAAAATGCAACAACTTTAATCTTAATACCAAAATTTTGATCCAAAGATTCCTACATAAAATTATCTTAGAGGTAAGTTCCCTGAAGATTTGAAAACAACAATAATCAACAGTTTCAACAGTTTCCCTCTGTCCTTTTCATTTTTATTGCAAAAAGAAAAAAAAAACATGTTTCTTTTTTGTACCAGGTATTTGAACAAAAATAATACAAGGATACCTGGTAATACAAGAATACCTGATTCATTACTAATGTTTAAATTTTTTTTAACTAAATATATAAGGTAGGTCAAATGCTTATATTATTTTATATATATAATTTTCTAACAGTTTTTAATGATAAATTCTTTGATCCCTATATTATAGGGAAATGAGCATTTAAAATAAAACAACTTGTTTAACCTTAAGTATCTAAACAAAAGCAAGAAAACTTAAATGAGATGGTCACAAAGGAATTTTTAATGACTTCAGTGAACCTGAAATATTTTATATTTCTTATTAATATAGACTTAAGCAAAAGAAAATGCAATTCTAACCTATAGACCAAGTGCCACAAAAAAACAGGAAACCTCAAACAAGCAAGAACACACTCATCCTATAGGAGGTAAAACCACCCCCAGGCTATTTCAGCATCAGAAGAAGGTCTGAGAGTCCCAGAGCAAGGGCTTTGGCCACCTGGGAGTTCTCTCCATCAAGAACAAAAGCTTGTAGTTAACATGAAAGTCTATTTCAGACAGTTTTTCCTGTAAAGGAGGCAGTGCTGCTGAAAAATAAACTTAACCAAACACTAAAGAATAGAGGGAAAAAAATCAAGTATAATCCCTCAGGGATGGAAGAGTATTTTTAGTAGCTATTATGTGCCAGGCATTAAGCTCCTTGCTGAGATACAATGGTTTTAGTCGGCATGACAAATATGACCTTGTTGTCTACATAAAAGCAGATAAGATAGATAATCGTAGATAAGATAGCCATCAATCAAAAAATACACACACACACACACACAATTATAATTGCCAATAGGGATAAAAGCTACAAATTCAAGGTGGTAAGAGAATACATAACAAAAAGACCTGACCCATCTTGAGAGGTTCAGGGAAAATTTACCCAAGAAAGTGATGTAAGGACTGAATGAAATGTAAAGAATGAGATAACTTCTGTTAATTATTTTAAAACCCAACTCCAACTCCTTTCTATGAAGACAGGACACCTTATGTGAAGATCCTGAAGAAGGAGGGGGCATGGCACATTTGAAGAATTAAAGAGGTTGAAGATGAGATTTTAAGAAGTGTGTCAAGAGTTTTCACAGACTTCACAGCAGCAGGAAACAACTGAAAAGTCTGGAGCAGGGTATTATCATCACCATCATCACTGACATTCATCAAGTACTTCCCACATGCCACGCACATATTACCGCATGAAATTCTTACAACAGTCACATGAGATAAGAATATGATAATCATGTTATACATAGATGAGGAAATTAAGGTTTGGAGACATTGAGTTAACTTGCCCAAGGTAACAAGGTAGTGAGTGGCAGAGCTAGGATTCAAGTATCACCTGTGCATTTTTAAAAGCTAGAACTGGCTGCATTGTGGCTGCACATTAAGGGGCAAGAGATAGAGAAAATTGGGAGACTGTTGCAATCATCTAAGCCAACAATGATGATGATGAAAACTATGACAGCAACAACAGAGGTGGAAAAATGGATGGCTTAGAGAAATACTTAAGTGAAAAAAACATCCCCAGGCTTTAACTTGGCAGACTGGGAAATGAGAGACTGAGGCAATCAAGGAAGATTATGAAGTTTCTGGCTTAAAACACCCTGAACAAGTGGTGGTGCCTTAAACAAAAATGGGAAAAATAAGGAGGGATCAGAACTGAAGAGAGGTTATGAGCTGAATTTAAGGTGCCTTTGATATGCTGAGAAAAGCTTTCAAGTGAGCAAATGGATATGTGCATCTGGTGCTTGAAGGAATTATATGAGCTGAAGACAGAACCCTGGAAGCTTTGATACACAGATGTTAACTGAAGCAACAACAGACAATAAGCCTCCCTAGGGAAAGAAAACAGAGTAAGTATAGAGAGTCACAGAACTGATCCTACATTAAATGGCAGGTACAGTATGAGAGGCTGGCAAAGGAAACAAGAGGAGTAGTCAGGGAACTGGGTGGAAATCAGGAAAACAAAGCATCACAGAAACTAAAAGAAGTGACGGGACCCTTTGCCTGGATTAAGGGGAAAACAGACCCAGAAAGATTTGGCTCTGACTTCAACTGCTGGTTTCCTTAAGACGGCTTCAGTGAAGTTACTGAAACACCTGTGCCTTAATTCATTAATCTGTACCATAACATTATGAACATAACTTGCAGGGTTATTATAATTATTAATAATAATAGACAGAAAACACCTATCACACTGCAAACTATCAATAAACGGTAGTTTCTATTGCTTGTACAGTAAAAGGTTTGATTAATGGCTTATCAAACCAGGTTTTGTAAAGCCCTAGGGGTTCTAGAGAACACCTTCAGGGAATGCCTGCTAGGGCAATACTGGTGGACCTGGGCTCCCAATTCCTGTGTCAGTCAGAACAGCTCAGCCTTCTTTTCTATCCTACCTCTTAAAATAAGTTATGTTCATATACCAACATAGCATTTGCTTGAAAAAAAGGGTCTGCCACTTTAAGAACTCAAAACCACTGACTGGATCATCTCAATAGTCTCTTTAATTTATTTGTATTAAAGTTTATGGTTCTTCACCAAAGTAAAACACGAGAGAAATAAGAACAAAACAAACTATCTGCTAATATAATCCCCAATATGAACCTTATAATTTATGAAATTACTTAATTAGGATAATGGTTATGAATCACTTAAGCTCTGCTTCTCTACTGAAAATAGAACTCTTTAAAAAGAATAAGAGAAAATTTGAAGCCAGAAAGAAAACAGATGGACCATTTCATCTATACGTGTTTAAAATACACACAAACACACCCACACACACACACACACACAGTATAGTAACCCATAACATGGAAACCTGAAAGTAACCATTTATTATCACGAATTTTTTTTAAAAAGTATGTCCTGATCAACACTGTATTTCCTTACATGCCAGTATAAGCACAAAGACATCAATGAACCTTTCAGAAGTCATGTACTTTGATGCTAAATCTTCCAAATCCAGTTCTCATGCTCCTCATTATTAGGTGTGCTGTTAAAATTAAGACAACCATTGATCCACCAGCAACTCCTATTTAATTGCTCAAAATTTCCTTCATACACTATGTCCTAAGAATCCCAACAGCACTTAATTCAAAAGCACACAATTAAAAGACATAAAAAGACAGACACAATTAAAGTCTTTAGAAAATACAACCTCACTTATATGCTGATAGATCTGCCATTGAAAATTCTTATTAGTAAATACTGGTGGGGATTCTCAAGAGGGCGGCATGAGTAGGGTGGCAGAAATCTTCTCTCAAAACCATGTGTATTTTGAAACTACAGCAATTAAAACTATTCCTAAAAGAGTGACCAAAAGATACAGTGCACAAGCAAGGATACATCTGCAAGAATCCAACATCTGACGGAAAAGGGTAAGATGAAAAGCCATAACCAGGAAGGACCCAAGCACTTCCCCACCCAAGCTCATTGGAGGAAGGAAAAGAATTAAGAGTGCGGAGGGAGTGGAAGCACAGGACTCCTAATAACCAGCTCTAGTAACCTGAATTGGGAGTGCAGACACACATTGCATGGGACACTGGATATCAGACGAGCGGAAAAACAAAACCTGAGATTAAGACTGTGAACAGGTTCCCACAACCCGCTGCCAGGGGACAAAAGAAAAGCAGGAGCTTTAAAAGTCATAAAGGAACGTTCCAGGAAGACCACAGCATGAGCAGGGCGATGGAAATCTCCCCCCAAAACCATATATATCTATGAATATACAGCAAATACAACTATTCCTAAAAGAGAGACCGGAATACACAGGACAGCGCACAGCCTGCATCTGCACCTCAGAGGACTCGGCACCCCATGAGGCGGGTAAGATATGGAGCCATGACACGACGGGACCCGAGCACTCCCCCACCCCAGCAAACCAGCAGAAGGAGAGGATTCAGAGCCAGGAGGGAGTGTAAGTACAGGCCCATGAAATAACCAGCCCCGGTGATCTGCGCCGGGAGAGCTGACACACATCGCATGGTGTATCGGATATTGGAGAGGCAAAAGGTACAGGTTTTGACCTGGGAACGCGCCCGGGTCCTTGCAGCAGGCTCGTCAGGACAAAAGAAAACTGTGCACTTCTTCAGCAGTCTTACGATGGTCCCAGCACACTCAGCCCAGCAGGCTGGGAGTCCTGAGGAAGTTGAGACCCCTTGCTGGCAACTGGGAAAAAGAAGCCGCACTGAACCTTCATACAGAGAACAATAGCCTCCCATTAATTCCCGCACAGGCCAGAGCTGCAAAAGGCCGAGTGGGGCGGGCGGCCTGGCCACGGCTGCGGAATAGTGGAGCAAAAGTGCCACCTACAGCATCCCCACAGAATCCACACCGGTGAGCATTTTTTGTCTTGTTTTGTTTTGTTGTTTTCTTTTGTTTTTTTTTTATCTTCCCTTTCTTTTTATTTTCTTTTCTTACTTTTTTCTTTTTTAACTTTCTTTCCTCTTTATTTTTTTTCTCTTTTTCTTTTTAAAGTCTGAAAGTGCCCAGGTGACATACGTCGCAACTACCAGCGACCACTTCTACAGCCATGAAATGACAGAGGACTCTGGCCCAGACTAATATCAACCAGACAACCCCAGAGAGGGAGCCTGAGAGGATGGAAATGCACAGTCTTCCTGAAAAACAGTTCAGAACAAAAGTCATAACGATGCTGATGGACCTACAGAGAAATGTGCAAGAGCTGAGAGACGAAGTGAGGGAACTCAGGAGAGACAATGCAGAAATCAGACAAGCGATCGATGGGCTTAAGAGCAGACAGAATGAGATGCAAGAGACTGTTAATGGAATAGAAATCAGAGAACAGGAATACAGAGAACCTAAGGCAGAGAGAGATAAAAGGATCTCTAGGAATGAAAGAATATTAAGAGAAATGAGTGACCAATCCAAACGGAACAATATTCACGTTATAGGAGTACCAGAGGAAGAAGAGAGAGAAAAAGGGATAGAAAGTGTCTTCGAAGAAATAATTGGTGAAAACTTTCCCACGCTGGGGAAGGAAATAGTCTCGCAGTCCACGGAAGCACAAAGATCTCCCAACACAAGGGACCCAAGAAAGACAACACCAAGACACATAATAATTAAAATGACAAAGATCAAAAATAAAGACAGAGTATTAAAGGCAGCTAGAGAGAGAAAAAAGATCACCTTCAAAGGAAAACCCATCAGACTACCATCAGACTTCACAACAGAAACCTTACGGGCCAGAAGAGAATGGCATGATATATTTAACGTAATGAAACAGAAGGGCCTCGAACCAAGAATATTGCATCCAGCACGATTATCATTTAAATATGATGGAGGGATTAAACAATTTCCAGACAAACGAAAGTTGAGAGAGGTTGCATCTCATAAACCACCACTACAGGATATCTTAAACGGACTGCTCTAAAGGGAAGCACCCCTAAGGCTAAAAAGATGTCACCAGAGAAAAGAAAATCATAGCAAAGAAAGCAGACCACTCAAACACTAACTAAAGGCAAAGAATAAAACACCTAGTATATAAAGAACTGAGGAGGAAGAATAAGAAGGGACAGAAATAAAGAAACATCAGACAGTGTTTACAATAACTTAACAAGAAAGTTAAGTTAGATTGTTAGATAGTAAAGAAGCAACCCTTGAACCTTTGGTAACCACGAATTTGAAGCCAGCAATGGAAATAAGTACATACCTATCAATAATCACCCTAAATGTAAATGGACTGAATGCACCAATCAAAAGACACAGAGTAACAGAATGGATAAAAAAGCAAGACCCATCTATATGCTGCTTAAAAGAGACTCACCTCAAACCCAAAGATATACACAGACTAAAAATGAAGTGATGGAAAAAGATATTTCATGCAAACAACAAAGAGAAAAAAAAGCAGGTGTTGCAGTACTTCTCAGACAAAATAGACTTCAAACAAAGAAAGTAGCAAGAGATAAAGAAGGACATTACATAATGATACAGGGGTCAGTCCAACAAGAAGATATAACCATTATAAATATATAAGCACCCAACACAGGAGCGCCAACATATGTGAAACAAATGCTAACAGAATTAAAGGAGGAAATAAACAGCAATGCATTGGTATTAGGAGACGTCAACACAAAACTCACTCCAAAGGACAGATCGACCAGACAGAGAATAAGTAAAGACACAGATACACTGAACAACACACTAGAACAGATGGACCTAATAGATATCTACAGAACTCTACACCCAAAAACAGCAGGATACACATTCTTCTCAAGTGCACATGGAACATTTTCAAGAATAGACCACATACTAGGCCACAAAAAGAACCTCAGTAAAGTAAAAAATACTGAAATCCTACCAACCAACTTGTCAGAGCACCAAGGTATAAAACTACAAATAAATTTTAGAAAAAAACCAAAAAGGCTCACAAATACATGGAGACTTAACAACATTCTCCTAATTAATCAATGCATTAACGACCAAATCAAAACAGAAATCAAAGAATATATGGAGACTAATGACAACAACAACACAAAGCCACAACTTCTGTGGGACGCAGCAAAGGCACTCCTAAGAGGAAAGCATATTGCAATGCAGGCCTATTTAAAGAAGGAAGAACATTCCAATATGAATAGTCTAAAGACACAAATACTCAAATTGGAAAAAGAAAAACAAACGTGGCCCAAAGTCACCAGAAGGAGGGACATAATAAAGATTAGAGAAGAAATAAATAAAATTCAGAAGAATAAAACAATAGAAAAAAATCAATAGAGCCACAAGTTGGTTCTTTGAAAAAATAAACAAAATACATAAACCCCTAGCAAGACTCATTAAGAGAAAAAGAGAATCTACACACATAAACACAATCAGAAATGAGAAAGGAAAAATAATGACGGACCCCACAGAAATACAAAGAATTATAAGAGAATATTATGAGAATCTATATGCTAACAAGCTGGAAAACCTAGAACAAATGGATAACTTCTTAGAAAACTACAACCTTCCAAGACTGACCAAGCAAGAAACAGAAAAACTAAACAGACCAATCACCAGCAACGAAACAGAATTGGTAATCAAAAACAAAACCCCCGGACCTGATGGATTCAGCTCTGAATTCTACCAGACATACGGAGAAGAAATAACACACATTCTCCTTAACGTTTTCCAAAAAATAGAAAAGATGGGAATACTTCCAAACTCATTCTATGAAGCCACCATCACTCTAATACCAAAACCGGGCAAAGACCTCACCAAAAAAGAAAAGTACAGACCAATATCCCTGATGAACGTAGATGCAAAAATACTCAACAAAATATTAGCAAACCGAATTCAAAAATACATCAAGAGGATCATACACCATGATCAAGTGGGATTCATCCCAGGGATGCAAGGACGGTACAACATTCGAAAATCCATCAACATCATCCACCACATCAACAAAAAGAAGAACAAAAACCACATGATCATCTCCATAGATGCTGAAAAAGCATTTGACAAAATTCAGGATCCATTCATGGTTAAAACTCTCAACAAAACGGGTATAGATGGCAAGTACCTCAACATCATAAAGGCCATATATAACAAACCCACAGCTAACATCATATTTAACAGCGAAAATCTGAAAGCTTTTCATATAAGATCGGGAACAAGACAGGGATGGCCACTCTCTCCACTGTTATTCAACATAGTACTGGAGTTCCTAGCCATGGCAATCAGACAAAACAAAGACATACAAGGCATCCAGATTGGTAAAGAAGAAGTCAAATTGTCACTATTTGCAGATGACATGATACTGTACATTAAAAACCCTAAAGACACCATTGCAAAACTACTAGAACTAATATCTGAATTCAGCAAAGTTGCAGGACACAAAATTAACACACAGAAATCTGTTGCTTTCCTATACACTAATGATGAACTAACAGAAAGAGAAATCAGAAAAACAATTCCATTCACAATTGCATCAAAAAGAATAAAATACCTAGGAATAAACCTAACGAAGGAAGTGAAAGACCGATACTCTGAAAACTATAAGACATTCCTAAGAGAAATTAAAGAGGACACTAACAAATGGAAATTCATCCCATGCTCTTGGCTAGAAAAAATAAATATTGTCAAAATGGCTATACTACCTAAAGCAATCTACAGATTCAACGCAATCCCTATCAAAATACCAAAAGCTTTCTTCAATGAAGTGGAACAAATAATTCTAAAATTCATATGGAACCACAAAAGACCCCGAATACCCAAAGCAATCCTGAGAAGGAGGAATAAAACAGGGAATTACGCTCCCTGACTTCAAGCTCTACTACAAAGCCACAGTAATCAAGACAATTTGGTGTTGGCACAATAGCAGACCCACAGACCAGTGGAACAGAATTGAAAATCCAAACATTAACCCAAACATATACAGTCAATTAATATTTGATAAAGGAGCCTTGGATATACAATGGGGAGATGACAGTCTCTTCAGCAACTGGTGTTGGAAAAACTGGACAGCTATATGTAAGAGAATGAAACTGGACTACTGTCTAGCCCCATACACAAAGGTAAACTCAAGGTGGATCAAAGACCTGAATGTAAGTCATGAAACTATAAAACTCTTAGAAAAAAACATAGGCAAAAATTTCTTGGACATAAACATGAGCGAATTCTTTATGAACGTATCTCCCCGGGCAAGGGAACAAAAGCAAAAAAGAACAAGTTAGACCATATGAAGCTGAAAAGCTTCTGTACAGCAAAGGACACCATCAGTAGAACAAAAAGACATCCTACAGTATGGGAGAATATACTCATAAATGACGTATCTGATAAGGGGTTGACATCCAAAATATATAAAGAACTCACACACCTTAAGAAGCAAAAAGCAAATAATCAAATTCAGAAATGGGCAGAGGACATGAATAGACACTTCTCTAAAGAAGAAATTCAGATGGCCAGCAGGCACATGAAAAGATGCTCCATATCACTAATCATCAGAGAAATGCAGATTAAAACCACAATGAGATATCACCTCACACCAGTGAGAATGGCCAATGTCCAAAACACAAACAACAACAAATATTGGCGAGGATGTGGAGAAAAGGGAGCCCTCCTACACTGCTGGTGGAAATGCAAATTAGTTCAACCATTGTGGAAAGCAGTATGGAGGTTCCTCAAAAAACTGGAAATAGAAATACTGTTTAACCCAGGAATTCCACTCCTAGGAATTCACCCTAAGAATGCAGCAGCGCAGTTTTAAAAAGACATATGCACCCCTATGTTTATTGCAGCACTATTTACAATAGCCAAGAAATGGAAGCAACCTAAGTGTCCATCAGTAGATGAATGAAGATGTGGTACATACACACAATGGAATATTATTCAGCCATAAGAAAGAAACAAATCCTACCATTTGCAACAACATGGATGGAGCTAGAGGGTATTATGTTCAGTGAAATAAGCCAAGCCGAAAAAGACAAGTACCAAATGATTTCACTCACATGTGGAGTATAAGAACAAAGAAAAAACTGAAGGAACAAAACCGCAGCTGACTCACAGAACCCAAGAACAGACTAATAGTTATCAAAGAGAAAGGGTCTGGGGAGGATGGGTGGGATGGGAAGCACAAGGGGGAAAAAGGGCCATTACGATTAGCAGATGTAATGTTGTGGGGGCACAGAGAGGGCTGTACAACTCAGAGAAGACAAGTAGTGACTGTATAGCATCTCACTACGCCGATGGACAGTGACTGTAATGGGGTTGGTGGGGGGGACCTGATGAAGGGGGTAGTTTAATCACCATAATATTGCACAAGTAATTGTAGATTAATGATACAAAAATAAACTATTAAAAAAAAGGCTTAAAGGGACAAGGGCTTACATTGTCCTGGCACACTAAGCCCAGATGATGGGGAATTTAAAGGAACTTCAGGCGCCCTAACCCACAGGGTGGCAGTACTGCTCCAAACCCCCTCATGGCGATAAGCAGGCTGCTGTTACTTCCACCCCCTCCTGGCAATGCAAGCAAACCGGCTGTACACCCCATTGCTGCAGAACAGCTGGGGAGCAGCCCCGCCTACAGCATCCACATAGCTTAACCGAGGCTTGTCCCTGCATGCGGCTAACCGCACCAGACCCAGAGGCTGCTCCCTGGGCGTGGTTAACCAGCAGAGACAGCGGAGACGGGCAGAAAATCCAGGAGGCACAAAGGGGCTTTGCCTTCACAGTAGAACATACACCACTCCCCTACGACCCGCACCAGTGTCCCAAGCAATCCCGAGAGCCACCCCACCCAGAGAAGCTCAGGGGATTACCCAGAGGATGCTCCCTGCATGCGGTTGACCTGCGCAGACAGCTGACACGAGCGTAGTTTGGGAAGCAAAAAGGGGCATTGTTCTCACGGCAGAACGTACTCAACTATCCTGAGACCCCCACAAGTTCCCCAGGCAATCCCAAGAGCCACTGCGCCCACAGCAGCTCAGGGCATAAACCCAGAGGTTGCTCCCTGCGTGTGGTTAACTGGAACAGACAGCGGAGACGGGCACAGGGTCCGGAAAGCACAAAGGAGCTCTGTTCTCGCAGCAAAACACGGGCCACCATCCGGTGACCCCTGACAGTGCCCTATGTCATACTGAAGGCCACCCCGCCCACGGAGTTCAGGGACTTAACCCAGTGGCTCCTCCCTGTGGGCAGCTGACCAGCAGAGACAGCAGAGATGGGCGCGGAGACCAGAAGGCACAAAGGGTCTTTGCTCTTGAGGCACAACACACACTGTGGGCCTGCAGCCCCGCCACTGCCCTAGGACATATCAAAGGCCACATCGCCCACAGCAGCTTAGGGGATTAATCCAGAGGCTGTTCCCTGTGTGCGGTTAACTGGCACAGACAGCAGAAAAAGGCAAGGTGACCAAGAAGCAGGAAAGGACTTTCTTCTACCAGTTGAAACACACCACTCGCTGGTGACCACTCCCATCGCCATGAAAAGGTAGAACCTTATTTAACCAAAATCCCTCAAATACCAGACAGACAGCTTGATGACACTGAAATGACTAATCTCCCTGAAAAAGAATTCAAAATAAAAGTCATAGCTATACTGAGAGAGTTACTAAGAAATACTCAAGAGCTAAGGGACGAATTCAGGAGGGAGATAACAGAAATAAAACAAACAATGGAAGGATTTAAGAGCAGACTGGATAAGGTGGAAGAGACTGTTAATGGAAAGAAATCAGAGAACAGGAATACACAGAAGCTGAGGCAGAGAGAGGTAAAATGATCTCTAGGAATGAAAGAAAAGAGAATTGTGTGACCAATCCAAACGGAACAATATTCGCATTACAAGGGTACCAGTAGAAGTAGAGAGAGAAAAACGGATAGAAAGTATCATTGAGGAGGTAATAGCAGAAAACTTCCCCAATCTGGGAAGGAGATAGTCTCTCAAGCTATGGAGGTGCACAGATCTCACAACACAAGGGACCCAAGGAAGACAACTTCAAGATATATAACTAAAATGGCAAAGATCAAGGATAAAGCAGACTTTTAAAAGCAGCTGGAGAGAGAAAAAAAGCTCACATACAAAGGAAAACCCCTCAGGCTATCAGCAGACTTATCAACAGTAACCTTACAGGCTACAAGGGAATGGCATGATATATTTAATGCAATGAAGCAGAAGGGACTTGAACCAAGAATACTCTACCAAGCAAGGTTATCATTTAAATTTGAAGGAGGGATTAAACAATTTTCAGAGAAGCAAAAGCTGACAGAATTTACCTCCCTCAAACCACCTCTACAACGCATTTTGGAGGGACTCCTATAGATGGAAGTATTCCTAAGGTTAAACAGATGTCACCCACGGGATAGACAAAGACAACAGAATATGATTCATAATATACAAAGAATGGAGGAGGATGAAAAAGGAGAAAATAAAAAGAACCTTTAGGCTGTCTTTGTAATAGCACACGAAGTGACTTAATTAGACTATTAGATAGTAAGGGAATTACCTTTGAACCCTTGGTAACCACAAATCTAAAGCCTGCAATGACAATAAGTACAAACCTATCGATAATCACCCTAAATGTAAATGGTCTGAATGCACCAATCAAAAGACATACACTTACTGAATGGATAAAAAAAAGACCCATCTATATGATGCCTACAAGAGACTCCCTTCAAACCAAAAGATATGCACAGACTGAAAATAAAGGGATAGAAAAAGATATTTCATGCAACAAATAGGGACAAAAAAGCAGGAGTTGCAGTACACGCAAAACTAGACTTCAAAACAAAGAAAGTCACAAAACACAAAGCAAGACATTACATGATAAAAGAGTCAGTCCAACAAGAGGATATAACTACTATAAATATCCATGTACAGAACAAAGGGTCACCTACATATGTGAAACAAATACAAACAGAATTAAAGGGGGAAATAGAATGCGATGCATTCATTTTAGGAGACGTCAACACACCACTCACTCGAAAGGACAGATCAACCAGACAGAAAATAAGTAAAGAGAGAGAGGCACTGAACAACATATTAGAACAGATGGACCTAACGGACATCTACAGAACACTCCATCAAAAAGCAACAGGATATATACATTCTTCTCAAGTACACCTAGAACATTTTCAAGAACAGATTATATACTAGGTGACAAAAACAACCTCAGTCAATTGAAAAAGGCTGAAATTGAACCAACCAGCTTCTCAGATCACAAAGGTATGAAATTAGAAATAAATCACACAAAGAAAACGAAAAAGCCCACAAACACATGGAGGCTTAATAACATGCTCCTAAATAATCAACGGATCAATGACCAAATAAAAACAGAGATCAAACAATATATGGAGACAAATGACAACAATAATTCAACACCACAAAATCTGTGGAATGCAGTAAAGGTGGTGCTAAGAGGGACATATATTGCAATACAGGCCTGCCTCAGGAAAGAACAATCCCAAATGAACAGTCTAAACTCACAATTAAAGAAACTACAAAAAGGAAGAACAAACAAGGCCCAAAGTCAGTAGAAGAAGGGACATAATAAAGATTAAAGCAGAAATTAATAAAATTGAGAAAAATAAAAAAATAGAAAAAATCAATGAAATCAGAAGCCGGTTCTTTGAAAAAATAAACAAAATAGGTAAACCCCTAGCCACACTTACCAAGAAAAAAAGAGAGTCACACACATAAACAAAATAAGAAATGAGAAAGGAAAAATCCCTATGGACACCAAAGAAATACAAAGAATTATGAGAGAATACTATGAAAAATTATATGGTAGCAAACTGGATAACATGGAAGAAATGGACACCTTTCTAGAAAAATACAACCTTCCAAGGCTGACCCAGGAAGAAACAAAAAATCAGAATAGACCAATTAGCAGCAGAGAAATTGAACTGGTAATCAAAAGACTACCTAAGAACAAAAACCCAGGACCAGATGGTTTCACTACTGAATTTTGTCAAACACGTAGTGAAGACGTAATACACATCCTCCTAAGTTTTTCAAAAAGTAGAAGAGTGAATACTCCCAAACTCATTCTATGAGACCAACATCACTCTAATACCAAAACAAGGCAAAGACACCACAAACAAAAAATTACAGACAAATATCCGTGATGAACATAGATGCAAAAGTACTCAACAAAACCGAATTCAAAATACATCAAAAAGATCACCCATCATAATCAAGTGGGATTCACCGCAGAAATGCAAGGATGGTACAACATTCGAAAATCCATCAACATCATCCACCACATCAACAAAAAGAAGAAAAAAAACGCATGATCATCTCCATAGATGGTGAAAAAGCATTTGACAAAATTCAACATCCATTCATGATAAAAACTCTCAACAAAATGGGTATAGAGGGCAAGTACGTCAACATAATAAAGGCCATATATGACAAACCCACAGCCAACATCATACTTAACCGCAAGAAGCTGAAAGCTTTTCATCTAAGATTGGGAACAAGACAGGGATGCCCACTCTCCCCACTGTTACTCAACATAGTACTGGAGGTCCTAGTCATGGCAATCAGACAAAATAAAGAAATACAAGGTTTGCAGATTGGTAAAGAAGAAGTCAAACTGCCACTCTTTGCAGCTGACTTGATACTGTACATGAAAAACCCAAAACACTCTACTCCAAAACTACTAGAACTAATATCTGAATTCAGCAAAGTTGCAGGATACAAAATTAACACACAGAAATCTGTTGCTTTCCTATACACTAACAAAGAGCTAACAGAAAGAGAAATCAGGGAAAAATTCCATTCACAATTGCATGAAAAAGAATAAAATACCTAGGAATAAAACCTAATGAAGGAAGTGAAAGACTTACATCCTGAAAACTACAACACACTCATGAGAGAAATTAAAGAGGACACTAACAAATGGAAATTCATCCCATGCTCTTGGCTAGAAAGAATAAATATTGTCAAAATGGCTCTACTGCCTAAAGCAATCTACAGATTCAATGCAATCCCTATCAAAATACCAACTGCATTCTTCAACAAACTGGAACAAATAATTCTAAAATTCATATGGAACCACAAAAGACCCCAAATAGCCAAAGCAATCCTGAGAAGGAAGAATAAAACAGGGGGAATTATGCTCCCTGACTTCAAGCTCTACTACAAAGCCACAGTAATCAAGACAATTCGGTACTGGCACAAGAACAGACCCACACACCAGTGGAACAGAATAGAGAGTCCAGATATTAACCAAAGCACATATGGTCAATTAATATATGATAAAGGAGCCTTGAATATACAATGGGGAAATGACAGCCTCTTCAACAGCTGGTGTTGGAAAAACTGGACAGCTACATGTAAGAGAATGAAACTGGATTACTGTCTAACCCCATACACAAAGGTAAACTCAAAATGGATCAAAGCCTGAATGTAAGTCATGAAACTATAAATCTCTTAGAGAAAAACAGCCAAAAATATCTTGGACATAAACATGAGCAGCTTCTTCATGAAGATACCTCCCCGAGCAAGGGAAACAAAAGCAAAAATGAACAACTGGGACTATATCAAGCTGAAAAGCTTCTGTACAGCAAAAGACACCATCAGTAGAACAAAAAGACATCCTACAGTATGGGAGAATAAATTCAAAAATGACATATCCGATAAGGGGTTGACATCCAAAATATATAAAGAACTCACACGCCTCAACAAACAAAAAGCAAATAATCCAATTAACAAATGGGCAGAGGATCTGAATAGACACTTCCCCAAAGAAGAAATTTACATGTCCAACAGGCACATGAAAAGATGCTCCACATCGCTAATCATCAGAGAAATGCAAATTAAAACCACAATGAGATATCACCTCACACCAGTAACAATGGCCAACATCCAAAACACAAACAACAAATGTTGGTGAGGATGTGGAGAAAGGGGAACCCTCCTACACTGCTGGTAGGAAGGCAAATTAGTTCAACCATTGTGGAAAGCAGTATGGAGGTTCCTCAAAAATCTCAAAATAGAAATACCATTTGACCCAGGAATCCCACTCCTAGGAATTTACTCTAAGAATGCAGCAACCCAGTTTGAAAAAGATACATGCACCCCTATGTTTATGACAGCGCTATTTACAAGAGCCAAGAAATGGAAACAACCTATGTGTCCATCAGTAGATGAATGGATAAAGAAGATATGGTACATATACACAATGGAATATTATTCAGCCATAAGAAGAAAATGAATCTAGACATTTGCAACAACATGGATGGAGCTAGCGAGTATTATGCTCAGTGAAATAAGCCAGGCGGAAAAAGACAAGTATCAAATGATTTCACTCATATGTGGAGTATAAGAACAAAGAAAAAACGGAAAGAACAAAACAGCAGCAGACTCATAGAACCCAAGAATGGACTAACAGATACCAAAGGGAAAGGGACTGGGGAGGATGGGTGGGAAGGGAGGGACAAGGGGGAAAAAGGGGCATTACGATTAGCAGATGTAATGTTGGGGAGGCGCAGGGAGGGCTGTACAAGTCAGAGAAGACAAGTAGTGATTCTATAGCATCTCACTAGGCTGATGGACAGTGACTGTAATGAGGTATATGGGGGGGACTTGATGATATGGGGAGTCTAGTAACCATAATGTTGCACATGTAACTGTAGATTAACGATACCAAAATAAAAATAAAAAATAAAAAAAGATACAAATCCCTCACTTAAGCACACCTCCTCTCCGAGATTGCCAGCACTCCCCTTTCTTCAAGTGTGTGCTTCTTTCATTAAAAAAAGACTCCTTACTGCTCAAAAAAAAAATGGGCAGAGGAGCTGAACAGACACTTATCTGATAAAAGAAGAAATTCAGGTGGCCACTAGGCACATGAAAAGATGCCCACATCGCTAACCATCAGAGAAATGCAAATTAAAACCACAATGAGATATCAGCTCACACCAGTTAGGATGGCCCACATCCAAAAGACAAACAACAACAAATGTTGGCGAGGATGTGGAGATAGGGAAACCCTCCTACACTGCTGGTGGGAATGCAAACTAGTTCAACCATTGTGGAAAGCAGCATAGAGGTTCCTCAAAAAACTCAAAATAGAAATACCATTTGACACAGGAATTCCACTCCTAGGAATTTACCCTAAGAGTGCAGCAGCCCAGTTTGAAAAAGACATATGCACCCCTATGTTTATCGCAGCACTATTTACAATAGCCAAGAAATGGAAGCAACCTAAGTGTCCATCAGTAGATGAATGGATAAAGAAGTGGTACATATACACAATGGAATATTATACAGCCATAAGAAGAAAACAAGTCCTTCCATTTGCAACAACATGGATGGAACTAAGAGGGTATTATGTTCAGTGAAATAAGCCAGGCGGAGAAAGACAAGTATCAAATGATTTCACTCATCTGTGGAGTATAAGAACAAAGAAAAAACTGAAGGAACAAAACAGCGGCAGACTCAAAGAACCCAAGAATGCACTAACGATTACCAAAGGGAAAGGGACTGGGGAGGATGGGTGGGAAGGGAGGGATAAGGGGGAAAAGGGGGCATTACGATTAACACACATAATGTAGCGGGGTCAGGGGGTTGACACAGGAAAGGCAGTATTTACATAGAAGACAAGTAATGATTCTATTGCATCTTACTATGCTGACGGACAATGACTGTAATGAGGTATGTGGGGCGACTTGATAATAGGGGGTCTGTTAACCATAATATTGTTCAAGTTATTGTGCATTAATCATCCCAAAATAAAAAATGTATATATATTTGAAAAAAAAACTGAAAGATGAAGAATTCCCCAAACATAGGAAGAGGGCTCAGATTCTCAGCCTTCAAAAAGATTTAAGTTTTTCACTACAGTACTTAATACATGCTAATGATTTTAAAAACATATGTAAGGGTCTAGAAGAGTTGAAATGGGCTTTCAAAAGGGTCACAAAGTTACATCTCTAAACAACTAATAAAAATCTTTGGTACCAATGTAATGAAAAACTTTATACCTTGTGGAAAAAAAAAGCCCACTAGGCAATATAAATGTAATCTCTAGACTCGAGAGAAACTCTCATTTAAGCAATACACACAGAGTTTACAGACACAGACAGTAACGAAGAAACTAAAATAATCTTTTGCTCTAACAAAGCACAAGTAAGTGTTTATGCCTATCATTCAGAAACTCTGAAGTCAGGGTTTGACATTTAAAACAAGACTACAATGGGATCTTTGAAATTAAAATGTCAAGCTGACACAACCAGCTATGGCAATTACTCTAAAAAACAGTGGCTAAAACAGAATACAGTGAAAGTGTCTTCCTTTGAAGACAAAATAGTCTGTTTTGCTATAAAGGGTATTTTTATATTATGAATTAGCTCATACACCACATGGTAAATAGAGGACTATCATTACATCAAAGCTGTGTTGGTTCATAAGCCATTTTTCCTAGGAAAAGGTACAACAAAGAGCAGGAATGGAAAATGCCCTTAGCGTGCTGCTGCATGAAAAGCGATTCTTTCAGCTCTATTTTAGAAAAATTAAAGATGAGCACCTGCAGCCAGTGATCCCCTCCTATAGTTCAAGACAGGTTGCACTTCCCCTTGTGATCAGAGCCCACTTCCACCTGCACTGTCTCAGCACTGGGAGCAAGCATTGCTGCTCAATTATTTTTGAGTTTTCACTATCTCCTGAGGCAACCTCCAGCCACAATGACCTGCCATCCTGGGGCTATACAAGTTATCTCCTAAGCTACCATTATTTCTGTCAACTGTTCCAGTTACAAAGTTGCACATATTTTGAGAAATCTTTCCCCAAAACCTAGCTTTACTATAGTGAAATCTTACAGAACCCAGTGGTCTCCATGTGATAGAAGAAACACCCACATTTGACACTAGTGACCTTTCAAGCCGACCTTTTACAAAATGAGTTGTAAAATCAATTAGTGGTTAAAAAACATTTTTTTTTCAGTAATAGAGTGAAATGTAAAATGTCTAAGCACATCTCCCTTAGAGAGAGCAAATGCTTTATTATGAAACTTAAGTTTTGATCATTTAAGCCCGTAATCATTGTACAATACGTATATCTTCTACCATGGTTATGATGAAAAAGTGCTTAGTTTATGCCAAACTAAAATACATTTTGCTAACTTAATTCAAAGTACTAGCTTTCAGTAAAATGGCTTAGAAAATATAAATGTTAACTACTAAATGTCATTTTTTCATAAAAATGACTAGTTTTTTAATTCAAAGTGCTATTTAAGAAGGCAAACCTTCATTCATATAATGTTGTCAACAGGCCAGTCATACCTAAAACATCAATATCTGACAAACCCAAAAAAGACTATATTTAACCAGGATTTAGAACTACATACCGCAAAAAAGGAAATAAATTATCTAAAAGGAAATTTCTTTCCATTTAAGCTATTTCATAACTTTTAAATCGAACACCTCTTCTACAAATCACCCATATAACCTATTTAAACCGTTTAAACTAATCACCCATTTATTTCATACAACACTTCTTAAAATCAAACACTTCTTTAAATAAAAGAATATCAAACCTCAAATATATGAGGTTGCAAATACTTTTTCTATGGGAAATAAAATCTTTCAACTACAGTACTGAAAACTGAGAAATAAAACAGAGAATTCAAAAAAGTGCAAGTTCATAATCAGATGTGCCAAAAGCTGGCAATTTCCAAAGTATCAAATTCATACAACAAATCATTTATGACCTGAGATGCTCTAAACATAACCAGAGCAAGGTAACAAGAGTGCTCCCTACTTCCAGCCTTTGATTATATTTTAAGAGCTCACTATTAATTTGATTGATAAAGTGATTCCAAGTCAGTGTTTTATACTATAGAGATTTTTTTTAACCTAATACAGTTCTTTGTGATTCTTGTTCCTAATACCTATCTAGTAATGCTGCTATAAGGATTACAGTCAATATATGTGAAGCCTCCAGCCTGTAGTAAATACTCAACAAATGACAGAATCACCATCACCTTTGAAGTGAACATGTTTTTATAAATGGCTATTCACAAACTTTTAAAATATAATTTATTTTGTGAAATTCATGTAACATAAAATTAACCATTTGAAAGTGAACAATTCAGTGGCATTTAGTACATTCACAATACAAGCACCACCTTTATCTAGTTCCAAAATATTTCCGTCCCTCCCAAGTAAAACTCCTTACCCATTATGCAGTTTCTCCCGACCCCTTCCCCCAGCACCTGGCAACCATCAACTGGTATTCTACCTTTTCTATTGTAGATAATTCATATAAATGGAATCATACATTTTTTGTGTGACCTTTTATATCTGGCTTTCACTTAATATGTTTTGGAGGTAGATCCACATCATAGTACGTATCAGAACTTCCTTTCTTTTAATGTCTGAATAATATTCTGTTGTATGTAAATACCAGAAATTGTTTCTCCATTTATCCACTGATGGACATGTGGATTGTTTCTACCTTCTGGTTATTGTGAATTATGCTGCTTTAAATATGCATATACATGTACTTGTTAGAGTATGAGTTCTCAATTCTTTTGGATATGTACCTAGGAGTGAAACTGCAGGGTCATATAGTAATACTATATTTAACTTTTTCATGAACCACCAAACTGTTTTCCACTGCAGTTGAACCATTTTACATTCCCACCAGCAATGTACAATGGTTCTAATTTTCTATATCCTCATCAATACTTATTTCCTACTGTTTTCATTATAGCCATCTTAGTGAGTGTGACGGGGTACTTCACTGTGGTTTTAATTTGCATTTCTCTAAAAATAATGTTGAACATCTTTTCATGTTTTTGCTCATAATCTTTTAAGTAGACTTTCTACATGTGAAGAAATCCCCAGTGAGTCCCACTTTCCCCAAGTAAAAGGGAAAACTCAAATCTCCACACTCCCTTGTAGCTAAACTCATGCATGTGACCCAGACTCTGCCAATCGAGTATGTGCATATTAAGATTGACATGAAATTGAGTAACAAGAGGAAAAAGGCTCTACTTCCATTTCTCCTGGTGCAGATGGTGACAGCCGAATCCAGCTCTGGGAGACAGGAACAGCAGTGATTTCCCAGTGGTTACAAGGTCAATTCTTGGCTCATATATGGCAGCAAAGCACCAACTTAAGTATTTCCTCTAGCATCCAGTGAAGTGACAGCAATAGTGGAGGTTTCCTCATCAGCATGGTGTAGAACATTGTAGAAGGTAAGTCTCAAGCTAATTCTCCAGCCATACCAGTTCTGTGACCTACTCGGTATCTATTTGATAAACTCCTTTTCTAGAGATTACTATTCTGGAAGAAACATTTATTCTATCTTGCTTCAAACTGAAAACCTAGGACAAATGTGAAACAGTTACACAGAAGAAGATAATAGTTCAATCTAAGAAAACTTTCTAACATTTAAATGTTTACCAAAAAGAAGAGGAATGAATTATCTTAAAATAGAGTAAACCACTAGTCAGTTGCTGCAAATTTAATGTTGATATTGCATCTGTCTGGGATACTGTGAAGGAGGTGGAGAGAGGGTTGAGATAGAGAGCCTTTATGACTCTTTCCCCTCTGTACTTCTACCATGTGTCCTAATACTAAATTATGAACAACTTAAAACCACATCTTTGTAGCCCACTCAAATACTAATTTACCAGCAACTAAATCTAGTTTCTGTCGTGTAACAATTCATATAAATGTTCAGACTAAGTATTATTTTTTATCTTTATTACAGAAAAAATGCATGTTCATTATACGAAAAAAGGAATTACAAACAAAAATAAAAACTGCATAATCTTATGCATTTGAGAAAATCATTGAAAATATTTGGTGGGTATCCTGATGAAAAAACTTATTTTCTTATTCTGAAATTCACTCCTAAACACACAAAAAAAGATTAACATAAAAATAAATGTAACAGCCAACATCTAATTAGTGTTTACCACACTCCAGTCCCTATTCTAAATGCCTTATGCATTTTTACTCACTCAATCCTCATTATCTCCCCCATGATGCACTATTATTAATTTTCTTTTACAAATAAGGAAACCAAGACACAAAGGAGAAAGGTAACCTGTCCCAGGTCACCTGGATAATACATGGCAGAACCACCTAGGAGTCTGACTCCACAGTTCTGCTGAAACACTATGTTATAACGACTCTGTACTGCTTCCAAAAACCTCGCCATAGTAAACCATCCATAAATATTCCCCAATATATTGTGAATAGCTTCTGTTTCAGTAACTTTTTTAAACCGTGAAACTAGGAAATACACATATTTTAAGATATACTTCTTAGAACCCAGAACTGCCTCCAGGCATACTAAACCCCCCACCCCCCCTTATCACCTGCAGCTAAATCCAGGTACTGGAAAAACCCATCCATTGTTCCAATGACCCACACCCTAGATAGTTCCCCTAGCAACGACCGGCCACCTGACCATAAAGGGCAAAGGTAACCTACCTTTACCATAAAAGGTACCTACATCCCTTTACCTACATACCTTATATGTTACATCAGCCAGCAGCTCGGCGCCAGCTGAGCTCAACCTATGGAAAATGTACAAGACATACTTGTTTTAAATCATCCAATCAGCACCCCCTCTTCCTGAACCTTGTAATGCATAGAAGTCACGGGACCAACTTCTGGCTCAATTTCCTTTATAAGCAGCTTCCCCCTTGCTGCCACTGCTGCTCTCTCCTTTAGAGACAGCAATTCTGTCTTTCAGGCAATAAACTTTGCTGCTGGAGTTCTTGTGTCCTCCCTTCTTGAATGAGTGAATCAGGTAGCTGAAGAACCCCTTTCATTGGTACCGTGACTCAGACTGGGGCGCCCAGGAGGCTGCTCTTCCCAAACCCCCGGGAATCTGAGCTGCCCTGCAGCCCCCAGTGCCGACGTCCTTCAGAGACACAGGACCTCCGCAGCGCCTTCCATCACCCCGAACATCACTTCCAGCATCCACCTCCCGCGCCAAAGGAGGGGTGAGTCACACTCTCCCAACAAGTGACTAAAACACCTCTGTGAGCGCCTGAGGGCTGACCGTTGAGTGTCCGGCACCCTTGTGGCCTCACCGCAGGTGGGGGACTGCCCCCAGCAACAGACTTCAGTTGGCCATGGCTGTGCCCCTGGTCACTTCCAGTCCAGTTTCTCTCATCCCTAGCAGGTGAGAGACTTGCCACAGTCCACTAGTTTCTCCCGTCCCTCTTGCACCCCTACTAGGCACAGAGCAGGACATTGATGCCCCAGTCCCTCTCGTCCCCAGCAGGCAAGAGACCACTCGCACCGTGACTCTTCCATTTCCAGCAGGCTCCGTACTTTTGTACTCACCGCCCGGGGCGGTGCCGAAAGTCCTAGCACTAGGCACCTGCTGGCACGCTTGCCCAGGGAAAGCTCACCCCTCCAGTGACAGTGGTGACAACCTTTCACTTGCAGCCGGGTTTCTCTCGGAGTTCTAAGCAGCCTAGGGATGCCTGGGGTGTGCCACAGAAACTCCACTGTAAGAGTCACAATGGGAGCGTCCCCCTCCATCCCTGCCGATTCCCCACTCAGCTGCCTCCTAGACAATTTCAAAACTCTTCATCTACATCCAGGTCTAAAACCCTCCAAGTTAATTAGGCTCTGCAGCCAGATTTGGCCCCAATATCTTTTAGACAATAAAACAATTTGGCGTGTGGACTTCCGGGAAGATGGCGGTGTGAGCAGGGCGGCAGAAATCTCCTCCCAACACTATATTTATCTATGAAAACACAGCAAATACATGTATTCCTAAAAGAGAGACCAGAATACACAGGAAAGCGCACAGCGTGCACCTACACCCAAGAGGACTCGGCACCCCAAGAGGCGGGTAAGATACAGAGCCGCGACCCGGCGGGATCCGAGCCCTCACCCACCCCAGCGCACTGGCAGGAGGAGAGGTTTCAGAACCGGGAGGGAGTGGAAGTACACCGGCGAAGTAGCCAGCCCCGGTGATCTGCGTGGGGAGCGCTGACCCACATTGGGCAGTGCAGCGGAGATTGGAGAGACAGAGGAGCAGGATCTGAGAGGGGAACGCGCCAGGGTGCTTGCAGCCGGCTCCCAGGAATGAAAAAAAAAAGCGCGCGCTTTCTTCACGGGTCTTAAAGAGACAGGAACCCAGCAGAGGAGACGGATCGCCGCAACACACTCAGCCCAGCAGGCTGGGAGTCCTGGGGAGTTTCAAACGCCTTAGCTGGCGACTGAGGAAGCATAGCCATACTTACACTTCTCACTGAGATCAACAGCCTTCTATTCGTTCCCACCCCTGCCAGAGTGATAAAGGGCCCTGCGGACCAGTGCAGCCACAGCTGTGGAATAGTGGGGCAATAGCGCCACCTACAACATTCCCACAGAATCTACGTCCACTGGGCGGGGGTTTTTTTTGTTTTTTGTTCTGTTTTTGTTTTTTCTTTTCTTTCTTTTTTTCGTTCTTCCTTTCTTCTCTTTTTTCTTTTTTTTTCTCTTTTTTTTTCTTCTCTTTTTAAAGTCTTAAAAAGCCCAGCTGACATACGTGGCAACTATCAGTGACCAATTCTATAGCCATAAAAAGACAGAGGAATATGGATCAGACCAAAATCAACCAGACAACCCCAGAGAGGGAGTCTGAAGGGATGGAAATGCACAGTCTTCCCGAAAAAGAATTCAGAATAAAAGTCATAACCATGCTGATGGACCTACAGAGAAATGTGCAAGAGCTGTGGGAGGAAGTGAGGGAGGTGAGGAAACACAATGCAGAACTCAGACAAGCAATCGACGGGCTTAACAGCAGAATGGATGAGATGCAAGAGACTGTTAATGGAATAGAAAGCAGAGAACAGGAATACAGAGCAGCTGAGGCAGAGAGAGATAAAAGGATTTCTAGGAATGAAAGAATATTAAGAGAACAGTGTGACCAATCCAAATGGAACAATATTCTCATTATAGGAGTACCGGACGAAGAAGAGAAGAGAAAAAGGGATAGAAAGTGTCTTTGAAGAAATAATTGCTGAAAACTTTCCCTCGCTGGGGAAGGCAACAGTCTCACAGTCCACCGAAGCTCACAGACCTCCCAACATAAGGGACCCAAGTAAGACAGCACCAAGACACATAACAATTAAGATGGCAAAGATCAAAGATAAAGACAGGGTATTAAAGGCAGCTAGAGAGAGAAAAAAAGGTCACCTACAAAGGAAAACCCATCAGACTATCATCAGACTTCTCAACAGAAACCTTACAGGCCAGAAGAGAATGGCATGATATATTTAACGTAATGAACAGAAGGGCCTCGAACCAAGAATATTGTATCCAGCACGATTATCATTTAAATATGACAGAGGGATTAAACAATTTCCAGACAAACGAAAGTTGAGAGAGTTTGCCTCTCATAAACCACCACTACAGGATATCTTAAATGGACTGCTCTAGATGGAAGCACACCTAAGGCTAAAAATATGTCACCAGAGAAAATAAAATCATAGCAAAGAAAGCAGACCATACAAATACTAACTAAAGGCAAAGAATAAAACACCTATTATAGAAAGAATGGAGGAGGAGGAATAAGAAGGGAGAGAAATAAAGAAACATCAGACTGTGTTTAAATAACGTAACAAGAAAGTTAAGTTAGATTGTTAGATAGTAAAGAAGCAATCCTTGAGACCTTGGTAACCAAGAATCTAAAGCCAGCAATGGCAATAAGTACATATCTATCAATAATCACCCTAATGTAAATGGACTGAAAGCACCAATCAAAAGACACAGAGTAACAGAATGGATAAAAAAGCAAGACCCATCTATATGCTGCCTACAAGAAACTCACCTCAAATCCAAAGATATACACAGACTAAAAGTGAAGGGATGGAAAAAGACATTTCATGCAAACAACAAAGAAAAAAACGGGTGTTGCAGTACTTGTATCAGACAAAATAGACTTCAAAACAAAGAAAGGAGCAAGAGATAAAGAAGGACATTACATAATGATAAAGGGGTCAGTCCAACAAGAACATATAACCATTATAAATATATATGCACCCAACACAGGAGCGCCAGCATATGTGAGACAAATACTAACAGAATTAAAGGAGGAAATAGACAGCAATGCATTCATCTTAGGAGACTTCAACACACCACTCACTCCAGAGGACAGATCAACCAGACAGAAAATAAGCAAAGACACAGAGGCACTGAACAACACACTAGAACAGATGGACCTAACAGACATCTACAGAACTCTACACCCAAAAGCAACAGGATACACATTCTTCTCAAGTGCACATGGAACATTTTCCACAATAGACCACATACTAGGCCACAAAAAGAACCTCAGTAATTTCAAAAATATTGAAATCCTACCAACCAACTTCTCAGATCACCAAGGTATAAAACTAGAAATAAATTTTAGAAAGAAATCAAAAAGGCTCACAAATACATAGAGACTTAACAACACTCTCCTAATTAATCAATGGGTTAACGACCAAATCAAAACAGAAATCAAAGAATATATGGAGACTAATGATAACAACAACACAAAGCCACAACTTCTGTGGGACGCAGCAAAGGCAGTTCTAAGAGGAAAGTATATTGCAATCCAGGCCTATTTAAAGAAGGAAGAACATTCCCAAATGAATAGTGTAAAGACACAATTACTGAAATTGGAAAAAGAAGAACAAATGAGGCCCAAAGTCACCAGAAGGAGGGACATAATTAAGATCAGAAAATAAATAAATAAAATTGAGAAGAACAAAACAAAAGAAAAAATTCAATGAAACCAAGAGCTGGTTCTTTGAAAAATTAAACAAAATAGATAAACCCATAGCCAGACTCATTAAGAGAAAAAGAGAATCTACACACATAAACACAATCAGAAATGAGAAAGGAAAAATCACGACGGACCCCACAGAAATATAAAGAATCATAGGAGAATATTATGAGAATCTATATGCTAACAAGCTGCAAAACAGAAGAAATGGACAACTTCTTAGAAAAATACAACCTTCCAAGACTGACCAAGCAAGAAACAGAAAAACTAAACAGACCAATCACCAGCGATGAAATCGAATTGGTACTCAAAAAACTACCCAAGAACAAAACCCCCGGGCCTGATGGATTCACCTCTGAATTCTACCAGACATATAGAGAAGAAATAGCACCCATTCTCCTTAAAGTTTTCCAAAAAATAGAAGACGAGGGAATACTTCCAAACTCATTCTATGAAGCCAACATCACTCTAATACCAAAACCTGGCAAAGAGCTCACCAAAAAAGAAAAGTACAGACCAATATCCCTGATGAATGTAGATGCAAAAATACTCAACAAAATATTAGCAAACCGAATTCAAAAATACATCAAGAGGATCATACACCATGATCAAGTGGGATTCATCCCAGGGATGCAAGGATGGTACAACATTCGAAAATCCATCAACATCATCCACCACATCAACAAAAAGAAGAACAAAAACCACATGATCATCTCCATAGATGCTGAAAAAGCATTTGACAAAATTCAGCATCCATTCATGATTAAAAGTCTCAACAAAATGGGTATAGACGGCAAGTACCTCAACATCATAAAGGCCATATATGACAAACCCACAGCTAACATCATACTTAACGGCGAGACACTGAAAGCTTTTCATCTAAGATCGGAAACAAGACAGGGATGCCCACTTTCTCCACTGTTATTCAACATAGTACTAGAGGTCCTAGCCACAGCAAACAGACAAAACAAAGACATACAAGGCATCCAGATTGGTAAAGAAGAAGTCAAATTGTCATTATTTGCAGATGACATGATACTGTACATAAAAAACCCTAAAGACACCATTGCAAAACTACTAGAACTAATATCTGAATTCAGCAAAGTTGCAGGATACAAAATTAACACACAGAAATCTGTTGCTTTCCTATACACTAATGATGAACTAACAGAAAGAGAAATCAGAAAAACAATTCCATTCACAATTGCATCAAAAAGAATAAAATACCTAGGAATAAACCTAACGAAGGAAGTGAAGGACCTATACTCTGAAAACTACAAGACACTCCTAAGAGAAATTAAAGAGGACACTAACAAATGGAAATGCATCCCATGCTCTTGGCTAGGAAGAATAAATATTGTCAAAATGGCTATACTACCTAAAGCAATCTACAGATTCAATGCAATCCCTATCAAACTACCAACAGCTTTCTTCAATGAACTGGAACAAATAATTCTAAAATTCATATGGAACCACAAAAGACCCCGAATAGCCAAAGCAATCCTGAGAAAGAGAAATAAAACAGGGAGAATTACGCTCCCTGACTTCAAGCTCTACTACAAAGCCACAGTAATCAAGACAATTTGGTATTGGCACAAAAACAGACCCACAGACCAGTGGAACAGAATAGAATATCCAAACACTAACCCAAATATATACAGTCAATTAATATTTGATAAAAGTGCCTTGGATATACAATGGGGAGATGACAGCCTCTTCAGCAGCTGGTGTTGGAAAAACTGGACAGCTACATGTAAGAGAATGAAACTGGACAACTGTCTAGCCCCATACACAAAGGTAAACTCAAGGTGGATCAAAGACCTGAATGTAAGTCATGAAACCATAAAACTCTTAGAAAAAAACATAGGCAAAAATCTCTTGGACATAAACATGAGCAACTTCTTCATGAACATATCTCCCCGGGCAAGGGAAACAAAAGCAAAAATGAACAAGTGGGACTATATCAAGCTGAAAAGCTTCTGTACAGCAAAGGACACCATCAGTAGAACAAAAAGACATCCTACAGTATGGGAGAATATATTCATAAAAAACATATCTGATAAAGGGTTGACATCCAAAATATATAAAGAACTCATGCACCTTAACAAACAGAAAGCAAATAATCCAATTAAGAAATGGGCAGAGGACATGAATAGACACTTCTCCAAAGAAGAAATTCAGATGGACAACAGGCACATGAAAAGATGCTCCACATCGCTAATCATCAGAGAAATGCAGATTAAAACCACAATGAGATATCACCTCACACCAGTGAGGATGGCCAACATCCAAAACACAAACAACAACAAATGTTGGCAAGGATGTGGAGAAAAGGGAGCCCTCCTATACTGCTGGTGGGACTGCAAATTAGTTCAACCATTGTGGAAAGCAGTATGGAGGTTCCTCAAAACACTCAAAATAGAAATGCCATTTGACCCAGGAATTCTACTCCTAGGAATTTACCCTAAGAATGCAGCAGCCCAATTTGAAAAGGACAGATGCACCCCTATGTTTATTGCAGCACTATTTACAATAGCCAAGAAATGGAAGCAACCTAAGTGTCCATCAGTAGATGAATGGATAAAGAAGATGTGGTACATATACACAATGGAATATTATTCAGCCATAAGAAGAAAACAAATCCTACCATTTGCAACAACATGGATGGAGCTAGAGGGTATTATGCTCAGTGAAATAAGCCAAGCCGAAAAGACAAGTATCAAATGATTTCACTCATATGTGGAGTATAAGAACAAAGAAAAAAACTGAAGGAACAAAACAGCAGCAGACTCACAGAACCCAAGAACGGACTAATAGTTACCAAAGGGAAAGGGACTGGGGAAAATGGGCGGGAAGGGAGGGATAAGAGGGAAAAAGGGGCATTACGATTAGCAGATGTAATGTTGGGGGGGCACGGGGAGGGCAGTACAACTCAGAGAAGACAAGTAGTGATTCTATAGCATCTCACTACGCTGATGGACAGTGACTGTAATGGGGTTGGTGGGGGGGACCTGATGAAGGGTAGTTTAATAACCATAATATTGCACATGTAATTGTAGATTAATGATGCCAAAATAAATTATATTAAAATATATATATATTTGATAAAAGTGCCTTGGATATACAATGGGAGATGACAGCCTCTTCAGCAGCTGGTGTTGGAAAAACTGGACAGCTACATGTAAGAGAATGAGACTGGACTACTGTCTAGCCCCATACACAAAGGTAAACTCAAGGTGGATCAAAGACCTGAATGTAAGTCATGAAACCATAAAACTCTTAGAAAAAAACATAGGCAAAAATCTCTTGGACATAAACATGAGCAACTTCTTCATGAACATATCTCCTCGGGCAAGGGAAACAAAAGCAAAAATGAACAAGTGGGACTATATCAAGCTGAAAAGCTTCTGTACAGCAAAGGACACCATCAGTAGAACAAAAAGACATCCTACAGTATGGGAGAATATATTCATAAAAAACTTATCTGATAAAGGGTTGACATCCGAAATATATAAAGAACTCATGCACTTTAACAAACAGAAAGCAAATAATCCAATTAAGAAATGGGCAGAGGACATGAATAGCCAATTCTCCAAAGAGGAAATTCAGATGGCCAATAGGCACATGAAAAGATGCTCCACATCGCTAATCATCAGAGAAATGCAGATTAAAACCACAATGAGATATCACCTCACATCAGTGAGGATGGCCAACATCCAAAACACAAACAACAACAAATGTTGGCAAGGATGTGGAGAAAAGGGAACCCTCCTACACTGCTGTGGGACTGCAAATTAGTTCAACCATTGTGGGAAGCAGTATGGAGGTTCCTCAAAAAACTCAAAATAGAAATACCATTTGACCCAGGAATTCTACTCCTAGGAATTTACCCTAAGAATGCAGCAGCCCAATTTGAAAAGGACAGATGCACCCCTATGTTTATTGCAGCACTATTTACAATAGCCAAGAAATGGAAGCAACCTAAGTGTCCATCAGTAGATGAATGGATAAAGAAGATGTGGTACATATACACAATGGAATATTATTCAGCCATAAGAAGAAAACAAATCCTACCATTTGCAACAACATGGATGGAGCTAGAGGGTATTATGCTCAGGGAAATAAGCCAAGCTGAAAAAGACAAGTATCAAATGATTTCACTCATATGTGGAGTATAAAAACAAAGAAAAAATACTGAAGGAACAAAACAGCAGCAGACTCACAGAACCCAAGAACAGACTAATAGTTACCAAAGGGAAAGGGACTGGGAAAATGGGTGGGAGGGGGGGATAAGAGGGAAATAGGGGCATTATGATTGATTAGCAGATATAATGTTGGGGGGGCACGGGGAGGGCAGTACAACTCAGAGAAGACAAGTAGTGATTCTACAGCATCTCACTATGCTGATGGACAGTGACTGTAATGGGGTTGGTGGGGGGGACCTGATGAAGGGGTAGTTTAATAACCGTAATATTGCACATGTAATTGTAGATTAATGATAATAAAATAAATTGTATTTTAAAAAAACAGAAAAAAAAAGAAAAAAAACAATTTGGCCTCAATATGAATCCTTAGATTCTAAGGTCCTTCAAGACCTTCACAACTTCGGTGAGCATTCAGGCAAATGGAAGGAAATTCCCTATGTTCAAGCTTTCTTCTATCTTCGAAACAAGCCTTCTCTATATAGCTCTTGCCACCCTAAACATGTCCTTGCCGTCCTTTCAACCTCTCCAAACACTTCTTCTTCTCCAGACCCAGCTCCCTCTTCTTCCCTAGACCCAGACCCTGCAGACGAACCCCCCCCCTTATTGCACAGCAGGCAAAGTTCAGCAGCCCCAAGAGCGCCGCCTGCCTCCACCCCTCCAATCCTCCCTTTCTCTCCTTCCGCAGCCCCTGAATCACCTCCCCCACTTTCTCCCCACCCTGATTCCTGTTCAGCCCCCTTGCCACCCAGTCCCCCCAGCACTCGCAGATGCACGAAAACTCACCTCGTAGACCCACTGATAGAAGTACCAGGAGCCGAAGGTGTCATTAGAGTACACGTTCCCTTTTCCCTTTCTGAACTCTCGCAAATCGAGAAGCGCCTTGGCTCATACATTTCTAACCCTCCAACCTATACCAAAGAATTCCAATACCTCACCTTCCATGACCTCCATGTCATCATGTCTAGTACCCTCCTGCCTGAAGAGCGAAGGTGAGTCTGGGAACAGGATAGAGCCCATGCAGATGACATGCACCTCACCAACCCCACTCAACCCATGGGACCAGAAGCTGTGCCAGATAGAGACCCAGGATGGGACTATAACCATCCCTCAGATATCATTCACCGAGACCAGTTTACTACCTGTCTCATAGCAGACCTCCGAAAAGCGGCCAATAAAGCCATTAATTATGAAAAACTACAAAATGTCCTTCAAGATAAGGATGAAAACCCTTCAGCCTTCCTAGACAGGCTCACACAAGCCCTCTTACAGTATATTAATCTAGATCCAGAAACTCCTGACGGGCGGCAACTCCTAATGACTTATTTCTTGCTCAAAGTTTTCCTGACATAAGAGCAAAACTAAAAAAGCTCGAATGGGGGCCCCTTACGCCACAATCCAAAGTTTTAGCCGTAGCCTTCAAGGTGTACAATGGGAGAGATGAGAAAGCCTTAAAACATAAATACCAGCTGAAACACCAGATGATGGCTAAAGCCTTTCCTCCCGTGACTGTCAACTCCCGAGGGCCTGAGAAGACAGCACCATCAAGCCCATGCTACAGGTGCGGCCAAGAAGGCCATTGGGCAAGAGCTTGCCCCAAACCGAGAAAGCCCCTTGGGCCCTGTCCCAAGTGCCACCTCCTTGGACATTGGGCAGTCGAGTGTCCTAGTGCTCAGAAAAGCACACGGCCAGTTGACTCTGCTCCATCCCAGCCACTATCTTCAACCTAGCAGATGAAGATTAGCGGGGCCCAGCGCTCTCTCGAATCGCCACCACCATCACCACCAAAGAGCCCTAGGTGACAGTCACGGTGGCAGGAATCCCACTCTCCTTCCTCATCGACACCGGAGCTACATACTCCTTTCTGTGTTCGTATAAGGGCCCCGTCTCCCGTTCTTGCATATCTATCATTGGAGTTTGCGGCACCGCTTACCAGCCCTTTTCAACACCCCTCTCACTTGCACTATAACCCAAACCACTTTCACACACTCATTTCTCATTATCCCACGCTGCCCCACTCCCCTCATTGGCAGAGACATTTTACACAAACTAGGGGCTTCTATTTCTTTCCGCCCCTCACACCGCCTCAACTCAGACTCGCCAGCGGTCCGTCTTCTTCTCTGTCTTCAGAGCGCCTCCTCCATTCCAGCTCCGCCTTTACCGCCAAACCTTGTAAATCCCTCCGTGTGGGACACAAATAACCCATCTCTAGCTAAGTGCAGCCCAGTCCAGATTAGTCTTAAAAACCCAGACTCCTTCCCATCACAATCCCAATACCCATTACCCTTGCGCAGCCAACTTCGCCTTCAGCCAATCATCCAAAATCTGTTAAAAAAAAAGGCTTCCTGAAGCCAACCCACTCCCCGTTCAACACTCCAATACTTACAGTGAAAAAGCCTAATGGCACTTTCAGGCTAGTCCAAGATCTCCGAATCATAAATGAAGCAGTCATCCCCATCTATCCCATAGTACCCAACCCATATACTCTCCTCTCTTCCATCCCAAGCTCCACCACTTATTTTTCAGTAATAGACTTAAAGGATGCCTTCTTTACCATACCTCTCCACTCTAACTCCCAAAATCTTTTTGCTTTTACATGGACAAACCCTAAATCCTGCTTCTCCACTCAACTGACTTGGACTGTCCTTCCCCAGGGATTTAGAGACAGCGCCCATATATTTGGACAAGCCCTTGCGCAAGACCTTCAGAACCTTTCACTCCCCCACTCCACTCTGCTGCAGCATGTAGATGATCTTCTTCTTTGCAGTCCTTCCTTAACCATCTCCCGACAAGACACCATCACCGTCCTAAATCACCTCTCTGACTGTGGCTATCTTGTTTCCCCAGAAAAAGTACAACTCTCCACCTCACAAGTTTCTTATCTTGGCATCCTATTGACTCCAGGACAAAAGGCCATCACATTATGCAGGAAAAAAGTGCTTCAGGACATTCCAGTCCCCTCAACCAAAGAAGAGATTCTTTCCTTTCTGGGCTTAGCCAACTTTCTTCGCAGCTGGGTCCCCAACTTCTCCCTACTCGCCGCCCCCCCTCTACGCGGCAGCCAAAGGCCCCGTCTGCAAACCTCTCCAGCAGCCCATCAGCCGCCCCTTCTCCCTGCGGCAAGCTCTGTTACAAGCACCTGCTTTACACCTACCCAACCTTACTAAGCCCTTTCTTTTATATGTTAATGAAACTCATGGATTTGCTCTTGGAGCCCTATGCCAAGCCACTCCAACCTCCCCAGCTCCTATAGCTTATCTGTCAAAACAACTAGACAACACAACCCAACGGTGGGCACCATGGCTCCGCGCCTTAGCAGCTGCACCTATTCTTCACCAAGAGGCAAGAAAGCTCACCTGTGGCACAGCCACCACCGTTCTTTCACCCCACCCTGTCAGAATTATTAACATACAAAAGTCTAAAAACCCTTCCCCCTAGCCGAATCCTAGCCCTGCAAGTCACCTTTCTAGAAGATCCCTCCATTTCCTTTGCTACGTGCACCCCTAGCAACATTGCCTCCCTACTCCCTTCCCTGGCTGACACCTCAACAAACCCAAAACCTGAACACAATTGCATTCAAACCCTAGAAAATCTCCTTCCTCACCCTATTAACCTACAAGAAGGAGCACTCCAGCAGGCCAGGCATGTATGGTTCACTGATGGGAGTTCTTTTGTCACCCCTGATGGCACCCGGAGAGCCGGGTATGCCGTAGTCACCCCCACTCAGACTATAGAAGCAGCCCTCTTGCCCTCCCCCCCACCAACCAACAAGCAGAACTCATAGCTCTCACCCGCGCATTTACCTTGGCAAAAGGAAAAGCCCTCACCGTTTACACAGACTCCAAATACACTCTCTATATCCTACTCTCCCATGCAGCAATCTGGAAAGAAAGGGGATTCCTCACTACCAAAGGGGCCTCCATCACTCATGGGGAGCTTGTCACAGCCTTGTTAGAAGCCTCACAATCCCCACAGCCCACTGGCCTCGTGCACCGCAAATCCCACCACACAGATCAGTCATTCGTGTCCAAGGGGAATAACAGAGCAGATGCTGCAGCCAAAGCAGCCGCTGCAGCACCGTTTATCGGACCCCTACGGCCCCCGCCTCCCACACCCACTCCTTCCATCCCTCCCTGTAATATGACAGACCTCCTCACGTACTTACACACCATCTTCCACTCTAACAGTCAAGCTCTTGTGCAGTTTTAAAACCTTTTTACCCTTTGTCATCAGATGATCTTGCTCTCCTTAAACATATTTCTTCCACCTGTAACATCTGCCAGAGAGTCAACCCTAACACACCCACTCATAAACCCACCTTTCCCAGCCACCAAGCGTGCGGATCCCTTCCAGGAGCAGACTGGCAAATAGATTTTACCTGCATGCCACCAGTAAAGAAACATAAGTACCTCCTTGTCTTAGTAGACACTTTTAGTGGATGGGTAGAGGCCTTTCCAACAAGTAACAAAAGGGCCTCTACAGTAGCTGATATCATCCTTCCCCACATCGTTCCCAGATTTGGGCTCCCCACTTCCCTGCAGTCAGACAACGGGCCCAAGTTTAATTCTGAGGTAACCCAAGCCATAACCAAAACACTCTCTATCCCTTGGAGATTCCACATCCCGTATCACCCACAGTCCTCAGGGAAAGTAGAGAGAACCAATAGGACCCTAAAGCACACCCTTACCAGACTATCCCTAGAACTTCACCTAGACTGGGTCAAGCTTCTACCCCTCGCTCTCCTCAAGAGTCGAGGACTACCAAAGAAACCCACCAACCTATCTCCTTTTGAGCTCATGTATGACTGGCCTCTTATTCCCCTGGGAATAAGCCCTCAGCCACCAACACTCCCCTCACACTTACTTAGTCCACTCCTGCAGTACATACGCTCCCTAGTATGGGCAACTGCCAACCAGACCACCCCAGCCCCTGCAGAGACAAACACCTCTAGTCCCTACCAGTCAGGAGATCTAGTTCTTTTCTCCCCTCCCCATGCCAAGCACAACCCTCTAACTCCCAGTGGCAAGGCCCACATCGAGTCATACTTACAACCCCCACCGCAGCCAAACTGACTAACATTCCTTACTGGATACACCACTCACGCATTAAACCATATACCCCCTCTCTTCTACCTCCTACAGACTCCTACCAGGTGGAGCAGATAAAGCCTCTCACCCTGTACCTCAAGAAAGTAAAGCCTAGCCTTCCACTGATCAGTGAAGATACAAGTTGAAAGCCATGCAATCAATTCCCTTCCTCCAGCCTGTTCTCCCCCTCCTTACCTTCCTCCCCCACTGTATTCTCACAGGCTCAGTCGTCTCTGGCTTTGCCCTTATCCTTTGCCTAAACCTCATTTCCCCCACGAACCTCACCTACGTCCGGCAGTTCAAACTTAGAGAAACATACACTAAAAATAATGTCCCTTTTCTTCAACTCTGAGAGACATCCTACTTCCTCTCCTCATGCCTCTTATCATTTTCTGCCTTCTTCTACTCTTTGCTCCCTGCCTAATTAATTTCCTAAGAAACCTCATTCAAACTCAAATTTCAAAATTCACTAATCAAACTGTCAACCAGTTAATCATGCAGGAATACCACCGCCTCCCAAAAGAAGAATCCTGCCAGCAGACAACACAGAAGCCCAAGCCATCAACAGTACTTCACCGCCCCTCCCCCGCGACCGCCCTTTCCATCGCCACTTTACCCCTTTTCCCGCACAAAGCAGCCAGATGATCCAACACCTCGACCCCATCCCCTACACCCTGCATAGAAAATAAAACAAAAATGCGGGAATGTTAGAACCCAGAACTGCCTCCGGGCATAGTAACCCCCCCTTATCATCTGCAGCTAAGTCCAGGTACTGGAAAAACCCATCCATTGTTCCAGTGACCCACACCCTAGATAGTTCCCCTAGCAATGACCGGCCACCTGACCATAAAGGGCAAAGGTAACCTACCTTTACCATAAAAGGTACCTACATCCCTTTACCTATATACCTTATATGTTACATCAGCCAGCAGCTCAGCGCCAGCTGAGCTCAACCTATGGAAAATGTACAAGACATACTTGTTTTAAATCATCCAATCAGCACCCCCTCTTCCTGAACCTTGTAATGCACAAAAGTCACAGGACCAACTTCCGGCTCAATTTCCTTTATAAGCAGCTTCCCCCTTGCTGCCACTGCTGCTCTCTCCTTTAGAGAAAGCCATTCTGTCTTTCAGGCAATAAACTTCACTGCTGGAGTTCTTGTGTCCTCCCTTCTTGAATGAGTGAATCGGGTAGCTGAAGCCCCCTTTCAATACTGATTTTTTTAACTCTATATATAAAATAGCAAATTTAAGGAAATCCTTATACATTAAATAATATTCCACTTACATGAACAAGTTATCCCTCAGCAAGAAAATAACTTATGAGTAATTCAATTCTTGAAACTGGTCTAGACCAAAATACTGAAGAATCCTGACCGCCAAAAATTCTTTAAACTTTCTGAAACCACAATGTATATATATTTCCTGGTAACATGGTTTTAAACTCCTAAAATGCATGTCTGTTTCTCTCTCCTTCTCCCCACTCCCCTTCAAAGCACCCAGCATAGTACTGAGCATTCATAGTAGGCACTCAATAAACATTTATTGATAGACTGGTTAGACAATGCTATGTTCAAGTAGAGAATATGCAGAAACAAAGGTCATCTTGTGAGAGTGAATGCAGCTGGATCTCCTTTCTCTCATCAGGAAACCACAGAGCAACCCTTAAAGCACTCCACCCCAGATAATGGCAAAGTGACACCAAGAGAAAAACAGCTAACACTGCCACCCACCTTGCCTAAACGGTGAACTCCGACTGCACTAAGGTCAGGTAAATACACAAACAGTCAGGGGACAAACTAAGTGAATTTTCTTTAAGGGGGAATGAGGCAAGTATGTTATTGACATTCAAATAATATACAAATACAAAAATCCTAAAGGGCAAGCAACATGCAGCTCCTAACTAACTGCAATTACTCTTGTGATGTTCATCATACTACACAATGTGCACAGATGCTGGAAAATCATTTGGCATTTGAGCAGCCCTCACTAAGAAAGAAGTCAGTTACTGACTGGCCTTAGATTTCAAAATTTGGCTAATCCTTATGAATTGAGAACAGTGATAGTTTGAGTTGAGCACTTGATTTTTACAGCATATAACATTTAAAATAATTTTTGCTTTGTGAATTTTCAGTTCTTTACCCATGAAGACAAGGAATTCAGTTCAAAATAATAATTACCTTTTTTTTTTTTCTGAATCTACAAGGCAAGGACCCTAGAGAAGACATAGTGAGCTTTGACATGCTGGTTCTAATTATTGCAAACACTTGGAAGATGAGCAAATAATACCTAGAAGGTTGAAGCTAGCTTAAAGATTACATCGTACTTGCAAAAAAAAAAAAGTTTTGCAGAGAGAACAGACCAAATCAAATCCCCAGACTGCATGTAAACTGAAGCAAACACCACGGTAATCTCCAAGTTCTCTGCTTTTCTCTTCTACTACCTGCATATACTTAGTATGTGAGCTGCAAATACAAGCTGCTAAAAGTAAAATGGAAAGGATTATTTTCCCAAGGTCTACTTGATGAGCAAAGATAAATAATTTTGTCAAGAGAGAACAAATAATCCAAAAAGGAAAGCAAACAAGAAAGGAATCTGGAAAGCAAGCAGAAACAAGTGTGTCAAGAGGATAATAACAGGAAATAAGTGACATGAAGAATGAATGGACAGATGGGTGGATGAATGGGAGAGGAAGGAGGACAAATTAAAGCTATACAAGAATTTTCATCACACAGTAAGTCCATACTTTCTAAGCCATGTATAAACCCCCACTTCAAAGACTAGTGAGGAAAATTCACAGAAACTACAAGTTCATGGAATCCTGGTATTAGCTTCCAGATGAAAAAATACATAGAGGTGATTAATAATGTCCTTCATGAGAATATAAAAACAGCATCATTTCTATCTCACAGAATTAACTTGGCTGGGGAGAGGTCTACCAAAATGAAGCACCTATTTAAAGTATTATAAAAAGTTAGGCCAGACTAATCAAGACTACATTAACGGTTCCAATATCAAGTTGATTGCACCAATTACGAATTTGGTGTTTGTTCAATGAATACTATCCATCAGTACTTTTTTCCTTTTGACTCATATGTTTGTGCAGAATGTCAGTTATATTTAGGGAGAACAAGTTGTTTCAGAACTGATAAATGATAGTCACCCCTTTAAGTTCTGAGTTCCTTTGCTTCCACAACACTGTCACATATTTTTTATACTACCACACAGGCAGCTTACCATTCCTCCTCTCAGGTTTCCAGGCACACAAATAAAGTCAGCTTGTTAATTCTGTGAACTATTCATATAAACAAACAGGTTAAATAGAAAAATACAGGATTAAATGATTGCATCTGACAATTTCATTTTTAAATATACGTAATACGTTGTCTTGCCAATGGGTTTCAGCCCCAGGCAAGTTCACTATGGATTCAGCGAGACAGAGGAATGACAGTGCAATGTTCTTGAGGTGAAAGGGTTTATTATCTGGCTTGTTCTCTCGGCCATAGGTCGAGCACTAGAATTATGTCTGCATCTAACAGATCTGCAATCCTTCTTTGTCTCTGCCTCTGCCCAATAGAGCTCTTTATATAGAGACTCAGTAAATAACAGCTAACTGCCTACCGATTTGGAAGCAGTAGCCTAGCAGGAGGCCGGTTAAATCATCAAGTAGTTTAGGTTCAGGTGAGGATCCTGGCCACAGAAACCCCAACTTAACCCACATACTTTCTAATATTTTTCTCACATTGAGCAAATAACCTAGATTGTACTTGTTTTCTCTCATTTCAATTTGTTGCCTAAAAGACTGATCAAACAATAGAACACAGGTGCCTCAAGCACATAGCAGTTTAACCTAAAGAGCACTGATCTCAAGCCCAAAAAACTTGCCCTAATTTACTTCTTATACACATCAAGTGTGTAAAATAAGATATAGTAGCCTATCATAACCAAACAGAGAGTATTAATTCATAATGAATGTTTCTCCACACACCATTAACATCCGCTAGTTCTTGGTGATGGATATATGGGTTTATGTTTATTACTTTTAAAGTTTTCTGGATATAGAGAAAATAAATTTAGGCCTAATTTCTAGGTTTCTTGATTGGCTGACTAATGTTTCTTCAAGTCTCATGCCCAGAGCAGCAACAAAAGCATTACATGGGAAATTGTTAAAAATACACATTACTGAACACCCCCACTTCCCACCCCCACACCCACCCTGCCAGGCCTACTCTAACAGAAATTCTGAGAGGGGGGCCCAACACTGTGTGTTTTAACAAACACTCCGTGTAATTTTTCTTTTTATTAAAGTATCATTGATATACACTCTTATGAAGGGTTCACATGAAAAATATTGTGGTTTCAACATTCAAACATATTATCAAATCCCCCTGCCCTGCTGTCTTGCCAGTGGGTTTCAGCCGTGGACAAGTTCACTACGGATACAGTGTGACCAAAGAAATTGACAGCAAAACATTCTTCAGGGTGAAAGGGTTTATTACCCAGCTTGTTCTCCTGGTGGTAGGTCCAGCACTAGCATCTCTGCCTCCGTCCAGAGCACTGGGCCGAGCTCTCTATATAGCACAATAATAGCTTACTGCCTAAAGGTGTAGAAGCAGTACCTAGCAACAGGTCGGTTACATCATCAGGTGGTTTAAGTTCAGTGAGGATACTGGCCATAGGAACCCCAACTTCCCCACACTCCACCCCTCCAGGATTCTCCCCTTAAAATCTACACGCTTTGCATCTTCCACAATGGTCTGTGCAAGAAAGCTAGAGCACTGTAACCAGATTCCACAATAGCAACAGAGGATAACAACAACTTAGAGATAGTAACAAAAATTAAGATACAACAAGATTTTGATACAGGTAACAAAAATTATAATAATCCTCAAGCCAGAGAAGGTTCCTATTAACAAAAATTATAATAATCCTCAAGCCAGAGGAAGTTCCCAATCCACAAAGACTTTAGAGGCGGTAAGACACATGTTTTAATGACACCAACATGGGCCAATCTTGTCCATCAGATAGGATGCATGCAAGAGAGTGGTCCTGTGATAGGACTGTAGCAGAAAGGGGGTCCCGTCCAGGTCTAGTATACCATACTTTTACTCCTTTCCCTCGGGGGTTACTGAAGGGTCTATGTAGAGTGCTACTGAAGGTGCATGCACTGGCCATAATGATAAAACAAAACTCCCTGGTAAGATGTTCCTACCTTCTGGCCATTCAGGATATACTACTGTGACCTTTGTAGGCCACTCTGCTGTTACTCCAGGAATACACAGGAGGTCAGCTTCCAGGCCTTGTCCCCAAGGTGCCAGGAGAGCCAGCCAACGTTGGTCCATGTGTCGAAAGGTCCAACGCCACGTCCACTCAATGGAGTCTCCAGGGTTCAGTGCAGTTGGTGACGGCAGCAAGATATTATTCTGTTGCTCAAACAACAGCTTCAGTGATTCTTCCTTGGTTTGTACGTGCAGTTGTACAGGGAAGGCAGCAATATGTATTAACAGGTCCGCGGGCCTCAGGGTTCCCTTTTGGGGTCTCTTGTTCAAACGCTGTAGCATGATCCATAAGCAGACTGACCATCCCCACAGACTATTGGTATCTAACTTTAGTCCAGATTTTAACAAGCCTTCGTACCTCTCTATCATGACTGCTGTGGTAGGATTGTATGGCACATGAAACTTCCATTTGATTCCCAACTGTCGCACCCATTCTTGCAGTGTATGTCCAGTAAAATGGGTGCCCTGATCACTCTCAATTACCAGTGGTCAGCCATAGGCAGCAAAGAGACACTCCAGGCCTCTTCTGGTCATCTGCTGGTCTGCACAACAGGTAGGAAAAGCAACCAGAAGTCCAGTAGCTGTGTCCACACAAGGCATGGCATACCAATATCCTTCTGACACAGGTAGATGCCCCATACAGTCTATCTGCCACCTGACGAGGGGTATAGGCCCTGTAGCTATGGTCCCATGTTGCCGTGGAACTCTGTGTAAGTCCCTTTGGAGCACACGACACACTCCTGCTGGGCTCTACTAACTTCTTCACAGGTCAAAGGCAAGCCCCACAGACGGGCTACAGCCCACATTGTTTTGTGCCCCGCATGCAACAAACGCTGATGTAGCCATTGGGCTACATCAGAGGCAGGCTTTCCTTCTAACCAACATATCTGGGCCAATGTATCTGCTTCATTTCCTGGGGATGCCAGTGGCAAATGACCTGTCACATGGTATACTGTAATTATTTTAGTCTGACCACAGGCCCATAAATCTTGCCACAATTCTTGCCCCCAAAGGGGTCAGTGACCAACCAGCCAGTTGGCATGGTACTAGGTTGGTAGCCACAGGGTCAAGCCCCCATAGACGGCCCAGCTGTCAGTGCAGACAACTATAGAAGAGGGCTCCTGGCTGATCACAAGCCACACAGCCCACAACTCTGCCCATTGGCTGCTCTTCCCCTCACCATCTTCCATCCATTATCATCTCAGTTTTAGGATGGAAAACTATGGCCCTCCATTTTCGGGGCTGCCCATGGCTGGAGCAATCTCTGTACCATGCATCTTCGGGTATACGGACTCTTCCCTCCCAATAGGGACTCTCTGCTACTAATGGTTCAAAAGCAAGTTCTTCCTGCTTTTCCCTAGTATATTTGATGTGCCCCAATGAGCGTTGGGAGTTCTTCACTCCAGGGGCTACTAGAGAGGGCACTAAGATGCTCTAGGTAGGCACCCCACTTGGCCAGTGTGGGCGTTTCTGCCACACCACTCCTTGGCTTTTGGATCCACTCTCGTACCCACCCCAAGATGAGATAGGTGGTTATTACCTTTATCGGGGCCATTCCAGTGATGGGTTCTGTAGCCAGCAAGGTGTGACACATGGCAGCCAGTTGTTTTTCTATCAAAGTGTATCATACCTCTACCCATTTCCAGAGTTTTGACCAGAATCCAATAAATTGGCAAGTTCGTTCAAGCTGCTGCCAGAGACCCCAGACAAAACCGTCTTCAGTCACATGAACATCCAGCTCACAGGGCCTTGATGGGTCTACCACACTCAACACCTGCCCGGCCTTCACTAGCTGTTTTGCTGTAGTAAAGGCAGATAGACGCACATGTCTCATCCCAGTCCCACCTGATGCTCTTTCGTACCAACCGGTGTAAGGGCTACAGAATTTGTGCCCAGTGTGGGATAAACACTCTCCAGTAGCCTAGAAGACCCAGAAACTCCTGCAGCAATGCTACAGTTGTACAGGTAGGAAAGGCCTGGACTTTATCTATAACTGCTTCTGGTGTAACTTTGGACTTACTGACCAGAAGACCCCCAAAAATTTGACAAACAAACCAGGTCCCTGAACCTTGGTACTGTTCACAGCCCATCCTTTCTTCTGTAGATGTTGGAGCAGTCTAGGTGCTGCACCTTCTAGATATGAAAGAGAATCGGATGTTGAGCATTACATCATCAGTATAATGGTACAGCCACTCTGTTGGCAGTTTTTCCCATGTAGCCAAGTCCTGGGCTACAAGCCCATTACAGATGGTGGGGTTGTGGAGGTATCCCTGAGGAAGGACAGTGAAGTCCATTGCTGTCCTTCCCATGTGAAGGAAAACTGTGCCTGACTTTCCTGCTCAATGTCAATGGAAAAGAAGGCATTAGCAATATCTACCACATAATGGTATCTTCCTAGTTCGTGGCTGAGGGTATCCACCAAGCCGGCAATTGAGGGGACAGCAGGATGCATAGAGGGTATGACTTTATTCAATTCTCTGTAATCCACAGTCATACGCCAGGAGCCATCTGGCTTTTTTACTGGCCACACTGGGGGTCGTTTGGGGAATTGAAAGGACTATGGGTGGGCTTTATAATATCCACCTTTTCCAGGTCCTAGAGAGTTTCTCCAATTTTTTTATGCCCTCCAGGCAGTTTGTAATGTTTACTATTAGTCACCTGCCAAGGCACAGGCAAAACTATGGGCGGGTACCTAGCATGTCCCATCAAAATGTCTTCACCACACATACTCTCAGTCTGAAATCACCTGCAGTGGTCTGCAACCATAGACTCTGCAGGATATCAATCCCCAAAATATACTCAGGGATAGGAGATATATACAAAGTATACTCTTTTGGGGGTAGACGCACTATTCCCAAAGGGATTTAGGCTTGTTTCACTCTGATAACCTTACCCCCATATCCATCTATGATAGTGGGGGGGTCCCAGGGAACCGCTCAGGGTTATCGTGAATCAGTGAACATTCAGCCCCTGTGTCCACCAAAGCCAGACACGTTGTACATTCACTGGGAACCAATGGATAGCTATTTTAACATGTGGCCTCTGGTCTCCCACCCCCCAGTCCCTCAGGGCAGATACCTCGACCTTCCCCTCAGTCAAACCATGTTCCCCAATCACCTTCCTGTGTGGGCTCAAGTGAGGTTGGCTCACTCTCCAGCAGGAAGTCTTGTAAACACACAGGCTAGACTTGTGGCTCTGTCTCTGAGCTCTGCCTCTTCAGTCTTAATGGCTGGAATGCTGCTCTGCTTTTAATTGCTGCCATAGCTCTAGTAAAATCCTATTTGACTTCCCATCTAATTTCCTTCCATTTGCCCCTTCCCATATTAAATCAACCCACATATGTGTTCCCATAACCTTCATGGGGCCCTTTTAATTCTTCCTCTAAGTAGCAGACCTTATTTCTTTCCATGTTCTCATTACTTCAGCCTCTCCTAAGTCTGCTATTGTACGTGTCACCTCACTTATGGTCTGCCCTAAGTGAGGGGAAAGAATGGCCACTAGAGACCCAAAGAGGGATGTGGGAGCCATTCGAGGCACTATATTTCTCATCCCAGTAGTGAAAAATCTCTTTATCTGGGCCATAATTCTCTGGGCTATACATGGCATTTCTTATGCCTAGCTCTCCTAACACCTGTTGGAGCTCAGCATACATACACCATCTAACAGGAGAGGATGGTAGATCACCCTGATTGGGCCACACAGCACGAAGTGCAGCCATAAGCCAATTAAGAAGGGAGTGACTCCCTAGGGTCTGATCTGCATTTTGTAATTGTGGCCTCAAGGCAGGCTGCACTGTCAGGGAAGCCAGCTTTCCCATCTCTGATCCTGTAAGAACAATTTCATCCACCCCTAAGTCCCAAAGACACAGGAGCCAAGCTGATATTGACTCAGTGGGTTTCAGCCTCGGGCAAGTTCACTATGGATTCAATGTGAACAAAGAAACTGACAGCAAAACATTCTTTGGGGTAAAAGGGTTCATTACCCAGCTAGTTCTCCCGGAGGTAGATCGAGCACTAGAGTCTCTGCCTACGCCAAGAGCACTGGGCCGAGCTCTCTATATAGTGCAATAATAGCTTATTGCCTAAAGGTTTGGAAGCTTTGATCTAGCAACAGGCCAGTTACATCATCAGGTGGTTTAAGTTCAGTGAGGATGCTGGCCATAGAAACCCCCACTTCCCCACAGCAAGACACCTCCAAATATGAATAGAATTTTTATAGAATTAATGGCTCAGATTTCAACTTAATAATTTTCTTCAGTGCCTACAATGATATGTTTATGTCCACCAATACTGAGCAAGAAAGTTAAAATGGACAAATACTATTGTCCGTATGTACCAGAATGCATATTCAAACGTAAGTTCAAAATCATACATCACAATTTGAATTGTTTTTGTTTTTGGAGACTCTGTAATATAAATCCCTTTTATGATTGTATTCATTATTTTCAATAAAATTAGATCTTTCCATTTAATATCTTATACAGACTGCTAACACACTATAAATCTTAGAGTATGTGAAAAATAGATTAAAAATCTACTCTATAATAAACATGCCTCCAGAAAATATTTACTATACAACATCAAGAAGTGAAAAGTATGTTCTTAAAAATGTAATAAAACTCATTTTACTCATGGTATGACACAGAAATAATGTTTAATTTTAGGAAAACACAATTCTTCTAATAAATGAACACTTGGCAAAAAAGAGTCACAGTTGTACCCACTTCCTGCCATAAATGCCAGCAGCAAGTACATCCAATTTCAAGTTCCTCTGAAGCCAATGAGTGGGCAGAAGACAATCACAGCCAAAATGGGGAACACATGGTATTCATTCTTTGAAAAACTCAGCAGTGGATTACAACCGGGAGGGAAAGCCATCTGTCACAAGGAAAAAGGGTGGCAATAGCTGTCAAGGACTGTAACATGCCACCTCAACCTGAACAGAATCAAGTTTTAGATTTCAATTCCAGCTAATTCTTGTAAGTGACAGTTTTCTAAAATATCAGTGTCAAATTATGATGGAATGGGGAAGAGAAAGAAAAACCACAAACATTGTAATTCTACAAACACTGTAACTCTATTAGGAAGAGCAACAACATAGCAAATAGAAACCACACAGGGGCAAAAATTCAGAAGCAAGGCAACACTTGGACAAATTCAATTCCCTCTAGTATAGAAAGAACTGGCGATTTTATCTGCATTGTATGGAAAAAGCAACTTCCCAAATATAAAGGAAAAAGTGAACCACAAGTCAAAAATTAACTTTTAACACTGCCCTGCCCTTCAACTAACCCCACCTCCAACCACCCTAATCACCCCAGCCAAAAGCACTTAGTTCCCTCTTTGGGATTCCATTTTTAATAAGGTAAAATCATTGGGTAAACATATTTGAAAAAGAACCTTAAGTGTCATTCCTATCTTCTCTATGGTCTTAAACCCATTAAAATCAGTTTCAGGCATAGTAGGTTTCTAAGCTTCAGAAGATCACAAAACTGACTAACATTAGTTACCATCACTTTTGAAACAGGTGATATGTTTAATTTAGGTAAAATAAAAGTACCAAACCTCTATTTATTTAAATCAGCATTTCATACTGTCATATATAATGTATAAAAGCTGCTTTTAAACACAATGTATTTTTGTGAAATGAGAATTGGTCACACTAATTATAGTTCAGTCATTTACTACCATTCCTTCCTTCATTCAAGCAATTTTTATAACCTTACTTCCTCTCCCCAAAACCTTCTTCTCTAAAAGGAAAATAGTGATTTCCTCTAGAATAGACTCATCTAAATATCCAAAACTGGTAATTTAATTTTTTTTCAAATTTTGGCACATGGAGCCATATTTACTCTAAATTTAAAAAAGAATAGCCATTAAATTATTCATTAAAACATATCTGTATACATCAATGAAAGTTTAATTTGTAAATTAAGTCAGTGACTTGAGAAGTTATCCCTTATGCTCTTTAAGAACATAATACTTATGATGATGGTGAAGAACAGAATAAAGTTGCTCTCCACCAAATTAATAGTGCTAAATTTATTATTGTAATTACACCAAAAATGAAGTCAACATAAGGTCCAGAAAAACAGATCTGCGCAAAAGTTCAATAAGAAGGATATCAGTAAGATCATCTCAATCAACAAATCTCTGGGGAAAATTCAGAGTGGAACAGAAAAGCAAAGGTCATGTACCATGACGTAATTAACACTAACTTCATTTGACTACTCAATGATAACAAGTTGAGCAATTATAGAACAAGGTTACTTCCTTCTTTTCCTAAAATAATTAAGGTAAATGTGAAGAAAGTATTCAGTGTCCCAAAGTGTCCTCTGTTTCTTTTTTCAGACAGTTTAGTACAATAGGAACACAGGCTGTGGAGCACACTATCTGGACTTGAACCTGCCTCCACTACTTAACAGTTGTGTGACCTTGGGCAAATGACTTATTCTCAGTCTCAGTTTACATATCAGTACAATAAAAGGAGCAGTACCTACCTCATAACATTGCTATGATTGATTAATAAGGCAGAGCACATAAAACAGGGCCTGCTTCTGAATAAACATTACACAAGCTCTTATTACTTAGCAGCAGTAGCCATCCGTTAGCTCTTACGATTTATTTTGTTGTCTAAACCAGGTATCAGTAAACGTTCTCTGTAAAGGGCCAGATAGTAAATATTTCAGGTTTACAAGGTCATATGGACTCTGTCACTATTCAACTATACCTTTGTAGAGGGAAAGCAGCCATAGACAGTACATAAATAAGCATGGCCATGTTCCCACATAACTTTATTTATGGACACTAAAGTTTGAATTTCATATAATTTTTGTGACACAAATATTCTTTTTGATTACTTTCACTCATTTAAAAAGGTAAACACCATTCTTAGCTTGTAGCGGGGTGTACAAATTCTGCAAGCAGGTTTGGCCTATAGGCTGTAACATGAAGACCCTCGTTGTAAACCAATGCCTCTTAAATACCAGTCCATAACTAAGTTTCCACTAATCCTTACTAAAATTGTCATTTTTAAGTTAAAATCTGTACCTTCTTGGGAACAACTACCCTTTATTGTGAAATTATGCAATTCCAGCTCCTTTGGTGTTACAGTGTTTTTCTTCTTATAAAATGACAGTAAGTGGCCATTTATTGTTTTTTAATTGTCTTTAATTGACAACCCCATGCTAGCTCCTCTCCCCCATTTATGGGGCAATGTTGTTGTTATTGTTTACTGGTGTGTGAAATCCAAGTCTGGCAATCATTAATCTAAAGCTTTCTCCCTAATCAAAACAAGTACTGATACGTGTCATTTACACTTGCTGATGATATAGACCAATTATTTAAACTAATCAAATTATATCTTTTACCATATGGTAAACTGACCTCCTAACAGACATACCTCTTCCTATTGCACTTCACTTTATTGGCTTCATAGATTATGCATTTTATTCAAATTGAAGGTCTGTAGCAAACCTGCACTGATCAAGTCTATCAGCACCATTTTGCTCACTTCCTGTCTTTGTATCACTTGTTGGTAATTCTTGCAATATTTCTAATTTTTTCAATATTATTATATATGTTATGGTGTCTGTGATCAGTGATCTTTGTATTACTATTGTAATTGTTTTGGGGTAGAACAAACCACACCCTTAAAGATGGTGAACTTAATTGATAAATCTGTGTGTTCTGACTGCTCAATCAACAGACTGCTCCCCCATCTCTCTCCCTGTCCTCTCTATTCCGAGACACAATACTGAAATTAGGTCAACCAATAACCCTACAATGGCTTCTAAGTGCTCAAGTGAAAGGAAGAGTCGCATGTCTGTCACCTCAGATCAAAAACTTTCTAGAAGTGATTAAGCTTAGTGAGGAAGGCATGTGTAAAGCCAAGACAGGCAGAGAGTGAAGCCTCATGTGCTAGTCAGCCAAGTTATAAGTGCAAAGTTCTTGAAGGAAATTAGAAGGGCTACTCCAGTGAACATATAAGTGATAAAAAATAAAACAGCCTTATTGTGGTATGGAGAAAGTTTTAGTGGTCTGCATAGAAGATCAGACAAGTCACAACATTCCCTTCAATCAAAGCCAATCCAGAGCAAGGCCCTGACTCTCTTCAATTCTGTGAAGGCTGAGGGAGGTGAGGAAGCCATAGAAGAAGTCTGCAACTAGCAGAGGTTGGTTCATGAAGTTTGCGGAAAAAAGGCATCTCTACAACATAAAAGGGCAAGGTGAAGCATCAAGTGCTGACATAGAAGCTGCAGCAAGTCATCCAGGAGACCTAGCTAAGAAAATTAATGAAGGTGGCTACATTGAACAACAGATTTTCAGTTTAGAGGAAACAGCTTTCTTCTATTGGAAGAAAATGCTATCCAGGATTTTCACGGCTAGAGAGGAGAAGTCAATGTGTGGCTTCAAAGCTTCAAAGGACTGTCTAACTAGGCTAATGCAGCAGGTGACCCTTTTTTGAAGCCAGTACTTATTTACTATTCTGAAAATCCTACAGCCCTTAAGAATTATGCTAATTCTACTCTGCCTGTGCTCTGTTAATGGACCAATGAAGTCTGGATGACAGCACATCTATTTACAACATGGTTTACTAAATAATTTAAGCCCACTCTTGAGACCTACTGATCAGGAAATAAAGTTTCTTTTCAGAATATCACTGCTCATTGACAAGGCACCTACTCACCCAAGAGCTCTGATGGAGACACACAATGAGCTTTATGTCGTTTTCATGCCCGCTAACACAGCATCCATCCTGCAGCCTAGGGATTAGGGAGTCATTTCCACATTCAAGTCTTACTATTTAATAAATATCCTGTGTAAGTCTATAGCTGCTATAGATAGTGATTCCTCTGATGGATCTGGGCAAAGTCATTTGAAAACTTTCTAGAAAGGATTCACCATTCTAGATGTCATTAAGAACATTCATGAGTCATGGGAAGAGGTCAAAATAGCAACATGAACAAGAGTTTGTAAGAAATTGAGTCCAACTGTCATGGGTGACTTTGAGGGGTTCAAGACCTCAGTGGAGGAAGTCACTGCAGATGTGGTGGAAACAGCAAGAGAACTGGAACTAGAACCTGAAGATAGTAGGACTGAATCGCTGAATCTCATGATAAAACTTGAATGAATGAGGAGTTGCTTCTGGTGAACGAGTAGAGAAAGTGATTTCTTGAGATGGAATCTACTCCTGGAATCTTGAGATGCAGTGAAGACTGTTGAAATGACAACAAAGGACTTGCAATATTACATAAACCTAGTTGATAAAGCAGCTTCAGGGTGTGAAAGGATTGACTCCAAATCTGAAAGTTCCACTGTGGGTAAAATCCTATCCAACAGTATCACATGCTACAAAGAAATCGTTTGTGTAAAGAGTCAACTGATGGGGCAAACTTCACTGCTGTGTTATTTTAAGAAATTACCACAGCCAACCAGCCTTCAGCAACTACCACCCTCATCAGTCAACAGCCATCAACATCTAGGCAAGACCCTCCATCAGCAAAAAGATCACAACTTGCTGGAAGCTCAGGTGATGGTCAGCATTTTTAGCAGTATTTTTTAATTAAGGTATGTACATTGGGTTTTTTTAGACATAATGCTATTGCCCACTTAATAGACTACAGTGTAGCATGTAAACATAACTTCTATATGAACATGGAAACCAAAAAGTTCATTTTACTTACTTTATTGTGATAGTCTCTTTATTGCAGTGGCCTCAAACCGAACACAGTATCTCTGTTCTGTGTATCTCTTTTCTCTGCCCTCTTAACCTACTTAACTCCCTCCCAGAGGCCTTTGGTCCCTGATACTCCATTCTTTTATTTCCTCCTCCAATAAAAAAAGGGAAATTTTAATATACTCTTTCACATTTAATAAATGACTGAAAACATGTTAATTTTCCCATAAATATTTTAAACAAGCATCAACATTTTACTCAGTTGTTTTTAACTAAAAATGTCATGATGACATTTTAGTTGGCTTTGTAATGAGAGGGACCAAGATCTTCCCAGATGTGAGAGCTGAACAAGTTACTCTCTTGATTTTTAGTTTCGTCCCCTTTAAGTGAGGGCAATATCACTTACCTACAGGAATGCTGTTAGGATTAGAAGTACTATATAAAATAATCCAGTATGTTATCTGTAAATACTCTATAAAAACAGTTATTATTAACCTGCTCACTGGATCTCTGTAAATGGTACTGATGTGTCAGACAACAGTGTCACTGTAACAGACATCATTTTCACTGACTAATTTATTACAGAATTTTAAGTGTACAACAGCAGATGATACATAAAACCAAAAAGAACACCAGATATAATGATACATTTTTAATGTCAGTGAAGTAGAGATGTGAGCAAAGAGCACTTTTTAGTGACATATGCTCATGTAAAATTTCAGCTAAAAAACAAACAGCACAGCACAGCAATTTACTTTAAAATAAACAGTGAGTAAATCTAAGTAGTCTATGTTGCCTGCTGTGGAGAAGCTGGGGTTCCTACGGCCAGGATCCTCACTGAACTTAAACCACCTGATGATGTAACTGGCCTGTTGCTAGGCTACCGCTTCCACACCTTTAGGCAATATGCTATTATGGCACTATAGAGAGAGCTCGGCCCAGTGCCCTGGGTGGAGGCAGAGATGCTAGTGCTCGACCTACTGCAGGGAGAACAAGCCGGGTAATAAACCCTTTCACCCCAAAGAACGTTTTGCTGTCAATTTCTTTGATCACATTGAATCCACAGCGAACTTGCCTGGGGCTGAAACCCACTGGCAAGACACCTGCTCTTAAGAAATCTCCACTGCCTTGTGAAGGTTAAGTCTTCTTCATACAAAGGTACATAGTTTAAATTACTTGCAGAGTTTTGGGTCCAACTAGCCAGCCAGAAACTCCTTACCACAGAAACAAAACAGAGCAGTAAAAAAATTATTCCAGCAATATTACATTACTTTTGGAAAAGCACTCTACAATTCATGGATGAGTCACTGTTGAAATAAAAATGTTAAATAATGGATAGGACTGTAACTGAAAATCTTGAGAGCTAATTACCCTGACTCAAAGTTCCTGCTAACTCCTTCAGGAATATTAAGGCTAAACTGGCAGCAATAACTTATCCAGATGAAAACTATTACCAATTGTGACCCGCTTTCTAGAAAAACTGTATAGGTCCCATGCTCCTCTTTCTCTTCTCACAGCAGGTTATAAAGTGCATTTCATACTTCAAAAATTGTTACACAATATTATCTGCACTTATATCTGATGTGATTCTAATTCAATTAAAATTTATTGAAAAGCTTATCTATTATGTCACATACTCTTGTCTACAATTTTATACACACTATCTCCTTTAATGTCATGTAACTATCACAACAACCATAAAAGCATCTTCTCTACTTGGCAATTGATAAAACTCACATGAAGTCTCTTTGCTCTTCCTAAGTAAGCACTGGTTTTATGCTAACTTGGAGAGAACATTAATTAGTCAATTATTTCTCATTCCCAGAGGCACCTAACCTGGTTACATAAATCAGTCTCAAATTCGGGCATCACAATCAAGGTGAAGACTCTTAGAGCTTACACAACACCATGAGGAAAACGGACAAAAACAGAATTAGACAAGTTTAGAAATAAGACTAAAGACCACCTTTCTGTGTATGTGTAAAGTCTGTTTATAATGACATGAGCCTAGACCACATAAATGTGCATAAGTACACTAACATTTGAATGGCTTCAGTGTACACTGAATTTTCTAGCAGTGGGACTACTGTGTAAGTTGATGGAAGATTGTATCTTGACTTGTTTGGAACTTTACCTAGTTCTTAGGGTTTTAGAAAGTTACTTCAACAGTAGCATTGCATTGTTGGTCAGTGCAGCCCCCTATGCAGCCTCTGGGTTTTACAGATGAGAAAAGTGAGTCCAAAAAGATTAAACTATGTGCCCACGGTCATACACCTAGTTATCGAATTGGCACAGCCAGGATCAAATGAAAATTCAAGTCTCCTTTTTTAAAATTCAGTGCCTATCCACTACACCAGCAATTCTCAAGCTCATCATACCCAAGGACCGCCTCCTGGTTTTGTAACAAATATTTTGTAATGTACCCTTTACTAACCTGAAATAGAATTGAAAGATAACAAGCGCACCCTCACAGTCAAAAACAAAAATTAATGTAATGCTTTATGAAAGAAAATTAAGAGTTTTCTACCAAAATGATATGTATATTGATATGCGTATGTTGTGGCACAACTAAGAAACATGCACTTGCAAACAGGCTGCATAGGGGGCTGCACTGGCCAACAATGCAATGCTGCTGTTGAAGTAATTTTCTAAAACCCTAAGAACTAGGTAAAGTTCCAAACAAATCAAGATACAATCTTCCATCAACTTACACAGTAGTCCCACTGCTAGAAAATTCAGTGTACACTGAAGCCATTCAAATGTTAGTGTACTTATGCACATTTATGTGGTCTAGGCTCATGTCATTATAAACAGACTTTACACATACACAGACTTCTGGCAAGACATCTGAAAATCATATGGAATGAGGGAGAACTTTTCAATAAACAGGGCTATCCTAAGCATTGCAGGGTTTCTAGCAACCCTAGGCCCCTACCCTAAGTCCAAGAAATGTCTTCTGCATCCAAGGTGTTCTAATAGGAAATGTTCCCACAACTTTCCAACAATTGAGAAGCAATATACTACATCTTGAAAATAAGTACCTATTGTGAAAATTAATAAAGGGAAACCTTACTGACCCAGCATTGGTAGGCAAGCAGGGGAAGCCCTCACACCCACCATTCCTTGTAAATCTCAGACTCGACTGGAAGAGATGGATGCCATATTGTTTTAGTTACATTACTCCCTAGTAGGAATAAGGAAGGTTTACACCTTCTGCCCAGAAACAGCCAGCCTATGAGAGGCCATGATACTTGGGATCCCCCGATTCCTCCAATGGATTTTTTGCTTACAATAACTGTCCCCTTCTCTATAAAAGAGAGTTAGTTCCTCCCTTTTGTTCTCTGGACTTACCTGTGGTTTTGCCATAGCTTGCTAGTCCTGGACTGCAAGTCTTTGCTATTCCTGAGTAAAACCTGTTTTTTCTGGTAAAATAACTTTTATTTTTAAGGTTAACATTATCATCAGAAATACCAAAAGAAATTCAGGAATTTATCCAGTGCTATTTAAGTAGTTTCTTTTTAACCGCTTCATCTCTTGAAAATGCTCTGTACTATGTGTAACATGTTTTCATATAGGAACAAAAAATATACCTCATGAAATTACAGGAGAGGAAAAACTGGAAACACTTAATGAGGTATGCTTCTCTCCTAAGAATCTGGCACCTCTTCTAAGTTCCTATGTCCATGAGAAAGAGCCATATGGCAAGAAAAAGTTACTAATTATACAGGTTACCAAATCTATGAAAAATAATCAAGACTAAGAAAATTTTTTGAATATATTCTTCCAATTTCTCAGATTTTAAATATTACGTGACAACAGTCTTCACTTAGCTCCCCAAAAACATTTTTCTTTGGAATACAATGAATGCCCTAGGAGGCTTACAATGTAAACACAATGCAACTGTGTAAAAAAGTTTTTTTAATACTATATTAAAAAAATACTTATCTGTGATAAGCTAATCAAAGCAGTTTTGCTTTCATTTTAGTACCATTATCTCCCACCAACAACAGGAATATTTGACACTGGTGTACAAAGAAAAAATTATACATAAATACCTGTCTGAAACTCTACTCCAAATAAACTATAACATGCCATTAGTTATATTTTTTGACAATAAAAATACCTGAATTATAGATACATTACAACTCTTCCTAGATTTCACAAAATGTGTAAGAAAAACTCAATATAAAAATGAAGAAACTTAACCTGGAAAAATATTTCCTTCAGTTTTGCTACTATGAAAATGAAAGACAAATGAGAATTTGTCACAAAAAGTTACAGTGTGAAGGAAAACGAAGAGGTTAATTTGTCCACATTCTTGTTCAGGGGGAAAAAAATGCACTGTGTAATAAAACAGTGGTAATAAAACACCTGAACAATTCTTACTGGTTGCTCAACTGTAACTACTAACTAAGACAGTCCACCCAAGAACCCCTCTGAGGACAGAGAAATATATGCAACAAGCAGCAAACACCACCACTGGATCTCTCGACCTTTGAACAAGTTCACCAGAAAAATATAATGATACAAACTAGGTGCTCAATATTTGTTAAATCAACAAGTAAATATTAAAACTAGCATTTAATAATAGATTAATACATTTATGGCTTGGCAGAAAAAGGGTGGCATGTGTAGTCACAATTTGTTTCTGAGAATGCATAACCAAAAAACATTTAACAACAGGTCTCAAATCAGGATTTTTTATTCAATGCCCATGAATAAAATCATTCCAAAACTTTGAAGAAGTCCTTTTTCAGCTTTCTAGAACAAAGAAGATTTCTCCTATTATTTAATACTTTCTAGGCTGAATTTTGGCCAATTCGGTTTTCTCCAGTCTTTTCCCATTACTATTACTGAAGAAATAGAGTAATTTCCTAAACCATGGCAAAGATGGAAAAGCCTTGTAGGTATAAGACCATAACATTTTATTACAACATTAAACAGATAAAAGAGAGACATTAATTCAATAATAATCTTGTCAAGACCCTTATCAGTAACCTCTTACCAGAGTCAGAAGACCTCTGTGAGGGCCTTATGCCTAGGACATTTTTCCGCAATCACATGACTCAGGTCACTTTGCTCAACTAGTATCTTCAAAGCAGCATAAAGTGCTCCTGCTGCTTGCTAACATACAAAGAGTGTCTCAGTAAGCTCCATTTTAATTTAAAAGACTGAACTGACAACCTATGATTATTCAGACTTGGGTATATGGCTGAATTTTTCTCAAAAATTAATCAGACTAACCTTCCACTTCTAAGGCAATAGCTGACAATATTTCTTACCAATGATAAGACCTGAACTTTAAAGCAAAAATTAGAATTCAGAAACATTAGTATCACCCAGCTAGTGAGCGTGACAGCTTACCAATACTTGGTAAATTTTTCGGATCAGCTGGGAAATTATATTAATGAATGTGGACTTTTAAAATTTGTCTAACAAAATGTGTCAACTCTTGGAAGATCAGCATAATTCAATGAAACAGTATTTTCCAAATACCCAATATACAATGTGATAAATGCAGGAGAATATGTATTATTCATTTACATCCTCTACATGTGAAAGATCTGTTCAAAGCTCAAGACAGATCAATGCATTTTAATGTAATAAAGTATGGAAAGTTCACTGATAAAATTGCAGATTCCACATTGCAACTAACTTTAAGAAACTACCACTTGCGGGAAGATGGCGGCATAAGCAGGGCGGGGGAATCTCCTCCCCAAACTATATATATTTATGAAAATACAACAAATACAACTATTCCTAAAAGAGACACCAGAAGATACAGTACAACAGCCAGGATAGAGCTGCACCTGCGGGGACTCAGCACTTCACGAAGCAGGTAGGATATGGGGCCACAACCCAGTGGGACCTGAGGACTCCCCCACCGCAGCGCACCAGCAGGAGGAAAGGAATTGGAGCGGGGAGGAAGTGGAGACCCGGGCCTGCCAAATAACCAGCCCTGGTGATCTGCACCGGGTGCGCTGACACACATCGCATGGTGTAACGGTGTATCAGAGATTGGAGAGACAGAGGGGCAGGATCTGAGAAGGACGGTGCAGCTAGGTTCTCTCAGCTAGCACCCCGGGACAAAAGAAAAGCGTGCTTTCTTAAAAGTCTTAAAGAGACAAGGGCCCAACAGCGGAACAAAATCATGCCACGGAACTCAGCCCAGCAGGCTGGTAGTCCTGGGAAATACCAGACACCAAGGCCGGCAGCCGAGCAAAGGACCCTCCCATTCGTTCCCCCCACCCACAGGCTGGCGCCACAAAGGGTCCGACGGAACGGAACAGTGGAGCAGCAGAGCCACCAACAGCCACCTCACGGAAACTACTCCAGGCGGGTGTTTTTTCCCCCCCCTTTTTTTTCTTTCTTTTTTTCCACTTTTTAATCTATTTTTATCATTTTTTTTTCTTTTTAAAAGTCTTAAAGAGCCCAGCTGACACACGTGGTGCCTACCAGCGACCACTTCTATCGCCACGAAAAGACAGAGGAATATGGTACAAACAAAGCTTAGCCAGACAACCCCAGAGAGGGACCCTGATGGGATGGACATGCACAATCTTCCTGAAAAAGAATTAGATAAAACTCACAACCATACTGATGGATCTACAGAAAATTATGCAAGAACTAAGGGAGGAAGTGAGGGAACTGAGGAAAGACAATGCAGAAATAAGAAAAGCGATTGACGGACTTAGCAACAGACTGGACGAGATGTAAGAGACTGTTAATGCAATAGAAATGAGAGAACAGGAATACAGAGAAGCTGAGGCAGAGAGAGATAAAAGGATCTCTAGGAATGAAAGATTAAGAGCACTGTGTGACCAATCCAAATGAAACAATATTCGCATTATACGAGTACCAGAAGAAGAAGAGAGAGAAAAAGGGACAGAAAGTGTCTCTGAAGAAATAATTGCTGAAAACTTCCCCAAGAGGGGGAAGGAAATAGTCTCTCAGACCACGGAAGCCTACAGATCTCTGAACACAAGGGACCCATGGAAGACAACACCAAGACACATAATAATTAAAATGGCAAAGATCAAAGATGAGCACTGAGTATTAAAGGCAGGTAAAGAGAGAAAAAAGATCACCTACAAAGGAAAACCCAGTAGACTATCATCAGGGTTATCAACAGAAACCTTATAGCCAGAAGAGAATGGCATGATATATTTAACGTGTTGAAACAGAAAGACCTTGAACCAACAATATTGTATCCAGCACGATTATCATTTAAATTTGAAGGATGGATTAAACAATTCACAGATAAGCGAAAGCTGAGGGAATTGGCCTCCCATAAACCACCTCTACAGGATATCTTAAAAGGACTGCTCTAGAAGGAAGCACTCCTAAGGCTAAAAAGATGTCACCAGAGAAAATAAAATCATAGCAAACAAAGCAACCGATGCAAATACTAACTAAAGGCAAAGAATAAAATACCTAGCATAAAAAGAATGGAGGAGGAAGAATAAGAAGGGAGAAAAATAAAGAATCATCAGACTGTGTTTACAATAACTTAACAAGAAAGTTAAGTTAGACTGTTACGATAGTAAAGAAGCTACGCTTGAACCCTTGGTAACCACGAATCTAAAGCCAGCAATGAAAATAAGTACATATCTATCGAATCACCCTAATGTAAATGGACTGAATGCACCAATCAAAAGACACAGAGTAACAGAATGGATAAAAAAGCAAGACCCATCTATATGCTGTTTACAAGAGACTCACCTCAAATCCAAAGATATACACAGACTAAAGGTGAAGCAATGGAAAAAGATATTTCACGCAAACAACAAGGAGAAAAAAAGCAGGTGTTGCAGTACTTATATCAGAAAAAATAGATTCAAAACGAAGAAAGAGGCAAGAGATAAAGAAGCACATTACATAATGATAAAGGGGTCACTCCAATAAGAGAATATAACCACTATAAATATATATGCACCCAACACAGGAGCACCGACAGATGAGAAACAAATACTAACAGAATTAAAGGAGGATATAGACAGCGATGCATTCATTTTAAGAGACTTCAACACACCACTCACTCCAAAGGACAGATCAACCAGACAGAAAATAAGTAAAGACACAGAGGCACTGAACAACACACTAGAACAGACGGACCTAACAGACATCTACAGAACGCTACACCCAAAAGCAACAAGGTACACATTCTTCTCAAGTGCACAAGGAATATTTCCCAAAATAGACCACATCCTTGGCCACAAACAGAACCTCAGTAAATTCAAAAATACTGAAATTCTACCAACCAACATCTCAGATCAAAAGGTATAAAACTAGAAATAAATTGCAGAAAGAAAACAAAAAGGCTCACAAATACATGGAGACTTAACAACATTCTCCTAAATAACCAATGGGTCAACGACCAAATTAAAACAGAGATCAAAGAATATATGGAGACTAATGACAACAATAACACAAAGCCGCAACTTCTGTGGGACGCAAAAAAGGCAGTTCTAAGAGGAAAGTATATTGCAATCCAGGCCTATTTGAAGAAGGAAGAACAACCCCAAATGAATAGTCTGAAGTCACAATTATTGAAATTGGAAAAAGAAAAACAAATGAGGCCCAAAGTCAGCAGAAGGAGGTACATAATAAAGATCAGAGAAGAAATAAATAAAATTGAGAAGAATTAAACAATAGAAGAAAGCAATGAAACCAAAAGCGGTTTGGTTGAAAAAATAAACAAAATACATAAACCCTTAACCAGACTTATTAAGAGAAAAGAGAATCTACACACATAAACAGACTCAGAAATCAGAAAGGAAAACTCATAACGGACCCCACACAAATACAAAGAATTATAAGAGAATACTATGAGAACCTACATGCTAACAAGCTGCAAAACCTAGAAGAAATGGACAACTTCTTAGAAAAATACAACCTTCCAAGACTGACCAAACAAGAAAGAGAAAAACTAAACAGACCCAATCACCAGCAACGAAATTGAATCAGTAATCAAAAAACTACCCAAGAACAAAACCCCCTGGCCAGATGGATTCACCTCTGAATTCTACCAGACATATAGAGAAGAAATAATACCCATTCTCCTTAAAGTTTTCCAAACAACCAGAGAGGAGGGAATACTTCCAAACTCATTCTATGAAGCCAGCATCACTCTAATACCAAAACCTGGCAAAGAGCTCACCAAAAAAGAAAATTACAGACCAATATCACTGATGAATGTAGATGCAAAAATACTCAACAAAATATTAGCAAACCGAATTCAAAAATACATCAAGAGGATCATACACCATGATCAAGTGGGATTCATCCCAGGGAGGCAAGGGTGGTACAACGTTCGAAAATCCATCAACTTCGTCCACCACATCAACAAAAAGAATAAAAACCACATGATCATCTCCATAGATGCTGAAAAAGCATTTGACAAAATTCAACATCCATTCATGATAAAAACTCTCAACAAAATGGGTTAAAGGGCAAGTACCTCAACATCACAAAGGTCCTATACGAAAAACCCACAGCTAACATCATACTTAACAGCCAGAATTGAAAGCATTTAATCTAAGATCGGAAACAGGACAAGGATGCCCACTCTCTCCACTGTTATACAACATAGTACTGCAGGTCCTAGCCACAGCAATCAGACAAAACAAAGAAATACAAGGCATCCAGATTGGTAAAGAAGTCAAATTGTCACTATTTGCAGATGACATGATATTGTACATAATAAACCCTAAACACTCCACTCCAAAACTACTAGAGCTAATATCTAAATTCAACAAAGTGGTGGGATACAAAATTAACACACAGAAATCTGTTGTTTTCCTATACACTAACGATGAACTAACAGAAAGAGAAATCAGAAAAACAATTCCATTCACAATTGCATCAAAAAGAGTAAAATACCTAGGAATAAACCTAACGAAGGAAGTGAAGGACCTATACTCTGAAAACTACAAGACACTCCTGGGAGAATTTAAAGAGGACACTAACAAATGGAAATGCATCCCATGCTCTTGGCTAGGAAGAATAAATATTGTCAAAATGGCTATACTACCTAAAGCAATCTACAGATTCAATGCAATCCCTATCAAACTACCAACAGCTTTCTTCAATGAACTGGAACAAATAATTCTAAAATTCATATGGAACCACAAAAGACCCCGAATAGCCAAAGCAATCCTGAGAAGGAGGAATAAAACAGGGAGAATTACGCTTCCTGACTTCAAGCTCTACTACAAAGCCACAGTAATCAAGACAATTTGGTATTGACACAAAAACAAACCCACAGACCAGTGGAACAAAGTAGAAAATCCAAACATTAACCCAAACATATACAGTCAATTAATATTTGATAAAAGAGCCTTGGATATACAATGGGGAGATGACAGCCTCTTCAGCAGCTGGTGTTGGAAAAACTGGACAGCTACATGTAAGAGAATGAAACTGGACTACTGTCTAGCCCCATACACAAAGGTAAACTCAAGGTGGATCAAAGACCTGAATGTAGGTCATGAAACCATAAAACTCTTAGAAAAAAACATAGGCAAAAATCTCTTGGACATAAACATGAGCAACTTCTTCATGAACATATCTCCCCGGGCAAGGGAAACAAAAGCAAAAATGAACAAGTGGGACTATATCAAGCTGAAAAGCTTCTGTACAGCAAAGGACACCATCAGTAGAACAAAAAGACATCCTACAGTATGGGAGAATATATTCATAAATGATGTATCTGATAAGGGTTGACATCCAAAATATATAAAGAACTCATGCACCTTAACAAACAGAAAGCAAATAATCCAATTAAGAAATGGGCAGAGGACATGAATAGACACTTCTCCAAAGAAGAAATTCAGATGGCCAACAGGCACATGAAAAGATGCTCCACATCACTAATCATCAGAGAAATGCAGATTAAAACCACAATGAGATATCACCTCACACCAGTGAGGATGGCCAACATCCAAAACACAAACAACAACAAATGTTGGCGAGGATGTGGAGAAAAGGGAACCCTCCTACACTGCTGGTGGGACTGCAAATTAGTTCAACCATTGTGTAAAGCAGTATGAAGGTTCCTCAAAAAACTCAAAATAGAAATACCATTTGATCCAGGAATTCTACGAATTTACCCTAAGAATGCAGCAGCCCAGTTCGAAAAAGACAGATGTACCCCTATGTTTATTGCAGCACTTTTTACAATAGCCAAGAAATGGAAGCAACCTGTGTCCATCAGTAGATGAATGGATAAAGAAGATGTGGTACATATACACAATGGAATACTATTCAGCCATAAGAAGAAAACAAATCCTACCATTTGCAACAACATGGATGGAGCTGGAGGGTATTATGCTCAGTGAAATAAGCCAAGCCGAAAAAGACTAGTGTCAAATGATTTCACTCATATGTGGAGTATAAGAGCAAAGAAAAAACTGAAAGAAAAAAACAGCAGCAGACTCACAGAACCCAAGAATGGACTAATAGTTAACAGAGGGAAAGGGACTGGGAGGATGGGTGGGAAGGGAGGGACAAGGGGGAAAAGGGGCATTACGATTAGCAGATGTAATGATGGGGGGGGCACGGGGAGGGCTGTACAACTCAGAGAAGACAAGTAGTGATTCTATAGCATCTCACTATGCTGATGGACAGTGACTGTAATGGGGTTGGTGGGGGTAACTGATGAAGTGGGTAGTTTAATAACCATAATATTGCATATGTAATTGTAGATTAATGATACCAAAAAATAAATAAATAAAAATAAAAATAAAGAAACTACCACTTGCTGATGAAAATGTTCTAAAACTGGATTATGGTTATGGTTGCATACCTCAGTAACAGTTAAAAAAAATCAGTGACTTGTACACTTACAATCGATGAATTTTCTTCTCAAAATGATTGTTAACACCCCAACAAGAACATACCTACTTTACATTTGATTTAATTTTCTCAGGGCCTTCCCATAGTACCTTTAATTAACACATCTATTTCTGGAACACCAAAAAAGATCAAATCTACCTAAAAAATAGTCTAGAGTATCAATTAATCCACAATACTCTGAATAATCATCATTCATAATTCATTCCTATATTCAAACAGAATTACCAAAATGTTAAATAGTACAAAACAGATATCAGGTTTTAAGATGAGACTTTAAATGACAGTTAAACAATTCGCAACCTCATGATTAAACTCAAATAATAATGGCTTTCAACACATGACAAATCAGGTTACAACCTAAAATTACAAAAATGTTGATTGTCACCAGTGTCCAATAAGAAGAAATGACAAAACAAAAGTTTATAAACAGGGTCAGTTTATCTTTTTGTATTTTTTCACCTGAAATTCTTTGATCCCTAAATTAAATAAAAATTAAAAAATCAGAATCTTAAATAAAATCAGACTCCAAAAAAGAAAAAAAAGCACAAATCAAACTTTAAACACACTTGCTATACTATATTAAACAGAATGTACTGTGCTCACACAAAAACCCAATGAAATTACTTTAAAACAATTATCATTAAAATAAGCTTCCAGCTAAACCCAACTACAGAATTATCACAAGGCATAACAATCAAAAAAGAAGTATGACAACATCTACTTAAATGTTGATTAGAATAAAAAACATAAATCATCCAAAACCTTCATTCTGCAGTTCAACCTGAGTCACAGCTGGACTTTCATTCTTCATCATGAAAACATACAATAAAAGCCTTCCTCATTCGCAATTTAAAGAAGAAAAAGAAAAGCCCTTTCCTGTTAAAGCACATATGGCGTCATCTCTCCAATGACCAGTATTCGAGAGTTGAGTAACAAAAAGAGTATGAGACATAAAAACAGCTGGTGTTTCTTTCAGAAACAATCTTCCTAAAAAGAATTCCATAATAATTAAGATTACAGAGCAGGGGCTCAAGATGGCAGCGTGAGTAGGGCGGCAGAAATCTCCTCCCAAAACCATATAGATTTTTGAAAATGCAATAAATACAACTACTCCTAAAAGAGAGACCAGAAGATACAGGACAACAGCCCGGCTACATCTACATCTATGGGAACTCAGCATCTCACGAGAAGGGTGATACAAAGCCGTGACCCAGCAGGACCCGAGCACTCCCTCCACCCAAGCTCACCAGGGGGAGGAAAACAATCAGGGTGGGGAGGAAGTGGAAGCACAGGACTGCTAAATAACCAGCCCTAGACACACATTGCATGGTGCACTGGATATTAGAGAAACGGAAAAGTAAAATCCGAGATGGAGACTGCAAGTGGGACCCCACAGCTGGCTGTCCTGGAACAAAAGAAAACAGAGTGCTTTCTAAAATTCTTAAAGAGACAAGGGCTTAAGAGCTGGACAAAATCATACTAGCACACTCAGCCCAACAGGCTGGGAATCTTAAGGAACTTCAGGCGCCCTAACCCCTGGGGGTAATGCACCCCAAAGAGCCTCATGGCGATAAACAGAGTGCCATTCATTCCCCCCAGCCGGCGCTGTAAGCAAACCGGATCACCCACCACAGCTGTGGAGCTGCTGGAGGACAGCCCCACCCACAGCAACCAAAGAGAGACTTCTCCAAGCGCAAAGCAAACAAGGACAGATGCTATCCCGATGGCCATCCCGCCCACGGCAGCTCAGGAGATTATCCCAGAGACTGCACCCTGTCTGCGGATAAACGGCACAGGCAACAGAGAAGGGCAAGGTGACCAGCAATCAGGAAGGGACTCTGTTCTCCCAGCTGACACACGCACCACCTGACAGCGACCACTTCTATCACCATGAAAAGGCAGAAGAATCTGGTCCAGTCAAAAATCACTCAGACAACCCCAGAGAGAGAGAGGGCATGGTGAGATAGATATAACCACTCCTACTGAAAAAGAATTCAAAATAAAAGTCATAACCATGCTGATGGACCTGCAGAGAAATATGCAGGAGCTAAGGGATGAAGGCCAGAGGGAGATAACAGAAATGAAACAATCAATAGAAGGTCTTAAGAGCAGACAGGATGAGGTGCAAGAGACTGTTAATAGAGACTGTTAAGAGAACAGGAATACAGAGAAGCTGAGGCAAAGAGAGATAAAAGGATCTCTAGGAATGAAAGAATATTAAAAGAACTGTGTGACCAATTCAAATGGAACAAAATTTGCATTATAGGGGTACCAGAAGAAGAAGAGTGCGAAAAAGGGATAGAAAGTGTCTTTGAAGAAATAATTGCTGAAAACATCCCCAAGCTGGGGAAGGAAATAGTCTCTCTGACCATAGAAGTCCACAGATCTCCCAACACGAGAGACCCAAGGAGGACAACACCAAGACATATAATAATTAAAAGGGCAAAGATCAAAGACAAGGACAGAGTATTAAAGGCAGCCAGAGAGAGAAAAAAGATCATCTACAAAGGAAAACCCATCAGGCTATCATGAGACTTCTTACAGGCCAGAAGAGAATGGCATGATATATTTAATGCAATGAAACAGAAGGGCCGTGAGCCAAGAAGACTGTATCCAGCACAATTATCATTTAAATTTGAAGTAGGGATTAAACAATTTCCAGATCAGCAAAATTTCAGGGAATTTGCCTCCCACAAACCACCTCCACACAATATTTTAAATAAACTGCTGTAGATGGAAGCACTCCTAAGGCTAAAAATATGTCACCAGAGAAAATAAAATCACAGCAAAGGAAGCAGACTAACCAATACTAACTAAAGGCAAAAAATAAAATTAACTAACCACAAAAGCCGTCAAAGGAAACACAAAAGAGTACAGAATAAAACACCAAACATATAAAGAATGGAGGAGGAAGAAAAAAGAAGGAAGAGAAATAAACAATCATCAGATTGTGTTTCTAATAGCTTAATAAGAGAGTTAAGTTAGACTGTTAGACAGTAAAGAAGCTACCCTTGAACCTTTGGTAAGCACGAATCCAAAGCCTGCAATGGCAATAAGTACATATCTATTGATAATCACCCTAAATGTAAATGGACTGAATGCACCAATCAAAAGACACAGCATAACAGAATGGATAAAAAAGTAAGACCCATCTATATGCTGCTTACAAGAGACTCACCCCAAACCCAAAGATATACACAGACTAAAAGTGAAGGGATGGAAAAAGATATTTCATGCAACTAATAGGGAGAAAAAAGAAAGTGTTGCAGTACTTAAATAGACTTCAAAACAAAGAAAGTAAAAAAGAGATAAAGAAGGACATTACATAATGATAAAGGGGTCACTACAACAAGAGGATATAACCATTATAAACATATATATGCACCCAACAGAGGAGCACCGACATATCTGAAACAAATACTAACAGAATTAAAGGAGGAAACAGAATGCAATGCATTCATTTTAGGAGACTTCAACATACCACTCACTCCAAAGGACAGATCAACCAGACAGAAAATAAGTAAGGACAAAGAGGCACTGAACAACACGCTAGAACAGATGGACCTAACAGACATCTACAGAACGCTACACCCAAAAGCAGCAGGATACACATTCTTCGAAAGTACACATGGAACATTTTCCAGAATAGACCACATACTACGCTACAAAAAGAACCTCAGTAAATTAAAAAAGATTGAAATTCTACCAACCAACGTCTCAGATAACAAAGGTATAAACTGGATATAAATTGTACAAAGAAAACAAAATGGCTCACAAAGGAGGCTTAATAACATGCTCCTAAATAATCAATGGATCAATGACCAAATTAAAACGGGGATCAAGCAATATATGGAAACAAACGACAAGAACAGTACAAAGCCCCAACTTCTGTGGGATGCAGCGAAGTCTGTTTTAAGAGGAAAGTATATTGCAGTCCAGGCCTATTTAAAGAAGGAAAAACAATCACAAATGAATAGTCTAAAGTCACAATTATTGAAACAGGAAAAAGAAGAACAAATAAGGCCCAGAGTCAGCAGAGGGAGGGACATAATAAAGATTAGAGATGAAATAAATAAACTCGAGAAGAATAAAACAATAGAAAAAATCAATGAAACCAAGAGCTGGTTCTTTGAGAAAATAAACAAAATAGATATACACCTAGCCAGACTTATTAAGACAAAAAGAGAATCTACATACATAAACAGAATCAGAAATGAGAAAGTAAAAATTACAACAGACACCACAGAAATACAATTATTAGAGAATACTATGAAAATCTGTATGTGAACAAACTGGATAACCTAGAAAAAATGGACAACTTCCTAGAAAAATACAACCAAGACTGACCAAGGAAGAAACAGAAAATCTAAACAGACCAATCACCAGCAACGAAATTGAATCAGTAATCAAAAAACTACAGAAGAACAAAACCCAGGCTAGATGGATTCACCGCTGAATTTTATCAGACATATAGAGAAGACATAATACCCATTCTCCTTAAAGTTTTCGAAAAATAGAAGAGGGAATACTTCCAAACTCATTCTATGAAGCCAGCATCACTCTAATACCAAAACAAGGCAAAGACACCACAAAAAAAGAAAATTACAGACCAATATCCCTGAAGAACATAGATACAAAAATACTCAACAAAATATTAGCAAACTGAATTCAAAAACACAAGAGGATCATACACCATGATCAAGTGAGATTCATCTCAGGGATGCAAGGATGGTACAACATTCGAAAATCCATCAACATCATCCACCACAACAACAAAAAGAAGGACAAAAATCACATTGTCATCTCCATAGATGCTGAAAAAGCATTCGACAAAATTCAGCATCCATTCATGACAAAAACTCTCAATAAAATGGGTATAGAGGGCAAGTACGTCAACATAATAAAGGCCATATATGACAAACCCACAGCCAACATCATACTTAACCGCAAGAAGCTGAAAGCTTTTCATCTAAGATTGGGAACAAGACAGGGATGCCCACTCTCCCCACTGTTACTCAACATAGTACTGGAGGTCCTAGTCATGGCAATCAGACAACACAAAGAAATAAAAGGCATCTAGATTGGCAAGGAAGAAGTTAAACTGTCCCTGTTTGCAGATGACATGATATTGTACATAAAAAACCATAAAGAATTCACTCCAAAACTACTAGATCTAATATCTGAATTCAGCAAAGTTTCGGGATACCAAATTAATATGCAGAAATCTGTGGTATTCCTATACACTAACAATGAACTAGAGAAATCAGGAAAACAATTCCATTCACAAAAGAATAAAATACCTAGGAATAAACCTAACCAAGGAAGTGAAAGAGCTATACTCTAAAAACTACAACACACTCATGAGAGAAATTAAAGAGGACACTAACAAATTGAAACTCATCCCATGATCTTGGCTAGGAAGAACTAACTATTGTCAAAATGGCCATCCTGCCTAAAGCAATCTACAGATTCAATGCAATCCCTATCATAATACCAACATCATTCTTCAACAAACTGGAACAAATAGTTCTAAAATTCATATGGAACCACAAAAGACCCCTAATAGCCCAAGCAATCCTGAGAAGGAAGAATAAAGCAGGGGGCATCTCGCTTCCCAACTTCTAGCTCTCCTTTAAAGCCACAGTAATCAAGACAATTTGGTACTGGCACAAGAACAGACCCACAGACCAGTGGAACAGAATAGAGAGTCCAGATATTAACCCAAACATATATTGTCAATTAATATACGATAAAGGAGTCATGGACATACAATGCAGATATGACAGCCTCTTCAAAGCTGGTGTTGGCAAAACTCGACAGCTACATGTAAGAGAATGAAACTGGATCATTGTCTAACTCCATACACAAAAGTAAATTCGGAATGGATCAAAGACCTGAATGTAAGTCATGAAACCATAAAACTCTTAGAAAAAAACATAGGCAAAATTCTCTTGGACATAAACATGAGCAACTTCTCCATGAACGTATCTCCCTAGGCAAGGGAAAGAAAAGCAAAAATGAACAAGTGGGACAATATCAAACTAAAAAGCTTCTGTACAGCAAAGGACACCATCAGTAGAACAAAAAGGCATCCTACAGTATGGGAGAATATATTCATAAATGACATACCCAATAAAGGGTTGACATCCCAAATTTATAAGGAGCTCACGCACCTCAACAAACAAAAAGCAAATAATCCAATTAAAAAATGGGCAGAGGATCTGAACAGGCACTTCTCCAAAGAAATTCAGATGGCCAACAGGCATGTGAAAAGATGCTCCATATTGCTAATCATCAGAGAAATGCAAATTAAAACCATAATGAGATATCACCTCACACCAGTAAGGATGGCCGCCATCCAAAAGACAAACAACAACAAATGTCGGCGAGAATGTGGAGAAAGGGGAACCCTCCTACAGTGCTAGTGGGAATGTAAATTTGTTCAACCATGTGGAAAGCAGTATGGAGGTTCCTTAAAAAACTAAAAATAGAAATACCATTTGACCCAGGAATCCCACTCCTAGGAATTTACCCTAAGAATGCAGCAGCCCAGTTTGAAAAAGACAGATGCACCCCTATGTTTATCGCAGCACTATTTACAATAGCCAAGAAATGGAAGCAACCTACGTGTCCATCAGTAGATGAATGAAGAAGATGTGGTACATACACACAATGAAATATTATTCAGCCATAAGAAAGTAACAAATCCTACCATTTGCAACAACATGGATGGAGCTAGAGGGTATTATGCTCAGTGAAATAAGTCAAGCTGAAAAAGACAAGTACCAAATGATTTCACTCATATGTGGAGTATAAGAACTAAGGGAAAAAAAACTGAAGGAACAAAACAGCAGGAGATTCACAGAACCCAAGAACAGACTAATAGTTACCAAAGGGAAAGGGACTGGGGAGGATGGGTGGGAAGGGAGGGGTAAGGGGGAAGAAGGGACAATACGATTAGCAGATGTAATGTTCAGGGGGCACGGGGAGGGCTGTACAACCCAGAGAGGACAAGTAGTGACTCTACGGCACCTCACTACACTGATGGACAGTGACTGCAATGGGGTTGGGCGGGGGGGGAACCTGATGAAGGGGGTAGTGTAATCACCATAATATTACTCATTTAATTGTAGATTAATGATATCAAAATAAACTTAAAAATAAAATAAAATAACAAAAACAAAAAGAAAGTAACAAATCCTACCATTTGCAACAACATGGATGGAGCTAGAGGGTATTATGCTCAGTGTAATAAGCCAGGTGGAGAAAGACAAGTATCAAATGATTTCACTCATCTGTTAAGTGTAAGAACAAAGAAAAAACGGAAGCAACAAAACAGCAGCAGACTCACACAACCCAAGAATGGACTAACAGTTACCAAAGGGCAAGGGATTAGGGAGGATGGGTGGGAAGGGAGGGGTTAAAAGGGGCCTTATGACTAGCAGACATAATGTGTGGGGGGTGTATTGGGAGGGCTGTACAACTCAGAGAAGACAAGTAGTGATTGTACAGCATCTTACTATGCTGATGGACAGTGACTGTAATGGGGTATGTGGTGGGAGTCTAGTAACCATAATGTTGCTCATGTAATTGTAGATTAATGATATCAAAATAAAAATAATGAACCATATACATTCGTCAATTCTAAACAAACGGGTTTTTACATCTGATATGATTCTAGTACAAGATCTCTGTGGCCCAATCAGATCAAACATTTAGCCTGCATCTAAATCCCCAGTCTCTAACTGAAATGGTTAAATTTGTTTAATTATTGTTAAGTCCTTTTAAACCAACCTTCTTTGTAAATTGGAAAATGTCTGACCTCTGAGGGCTTTGGAGGGTATAATGAATGCAGAGTTTAATGAGGGCCCATTGCTGGCTCACTATAATCTATTAATTAGCATTCTGAGTTCTCTGTATCTCATTGCAGTATTTCACTTTACTTTAAAATTGCACCCTTCATTTTTTGGACTGAAGTTATACAATTTTAGGATTGTGTGGTAATTGCAGTGGTTGCAGGAAGAATACATTTCTTGCCAGTACTGGTGTTTAATTGGGGCAAGGGGCGGAATCTAGATAAGGCAGTGTTCACCCTCCTTCAGCACATATGGCTTTTTTGGCACCATAATCATGTGGACCATTTTCCTTCTACTGGGCTGAAGTGCTGAGTCCCCACTACAGAATTTTCAGTCAAGTATTTTGCCCTTGAATGTAACCTGATAATTGGAAAGGATATTGCCATTGCTTTTTATCCACACAGCTTTTAAAGTATAGGCATAATTAGCTGCCTCAATTATTTGAAAATGAAAAAACATGCAAATAATTGTTTTTCCTCATTTAAAAAAAAAAGTCCATTTCCCAGCTGATTGATAATAAAAACTATCTCAGTGATAGGTGTATTTCAGCATCATCAGAAAGGTACATTGGAGGCTAGCTAATTCAATGACAAATCTAGTAACCACAATTCAAATTTCTACCAAGATTCACTTGAAATTTTATAAATTATACACATTACATTTATATTTATACATACACAAACTGTCAATCTATTCTTGAAAGGTAGAACCTTTAAAGGGAAGTGTTCATTCATGTATAATCTTTACACAATACTTATAATAGCTCAGCCACTTTTCAGACAAATGTAAGTAAATTGTGATATTTATTAACAATACATTTGAAATTGGATAGTACTTAATTATGATGCATTATGATTCTTAACTGTCTTAATACACATGAAGTACCTGATAATCTGAGCACTGATATACCATCAGTATGTACTTCAAATTTATCACTCATTTTTTTGAAATTAAAAGTACCTAATTTCCAACCCTAGAAATACAGATACTGTTTATCAGATCCATGGCACACTGACACTTTACCACATGAATAAATAAAACAAACTAATTTTTTCTCTCTTGATATTTACAATTCAACACTAAACTGTAAGAACTTTCAGAATGTACTATTATTTTATATTTAGGAATGATGAACTTTTGGTGTTATACTTCACTTTCCAACAATTAAAAATTAACTGAATAAAAAGTATTTCCCCATTCTGTCATACATTATCTCAATATTTTATCTTGTGCATAACTGATTCTCAAAGTGAAGACATCAAAATCACCTAGACGGCTTTTTTAAATTAAAGATATCTAATATTTTAACACCCCTTTTCTGTACACACATTCCTTCCACTGAGGGCCACTGTCACAGTTAATCATCATTATGTTTAGGAGTCTGTCACAACCTTGAGGTGTAATATGGCAAGAAAAAGGATGAGAAGCACTGACTGAACCCATGGGTCCCTTGTTTTTTTTTCCCTTCTTTCACGGCTGAGCTCAAAAGTGGCAACAGAACCATCACAAATTCCCTATAAAGATGAGCAACAGACTAGTTTAAGGAGTAAATGTGCTAAATCCTAAAGATCCCAGTATTGGATTATTGTCAGAATCACCAGAAAAGCTTGTTTAAAATACAGATTCCTGGACTCCTTCTGCAGAGATATTTACAGAGTATGAAGCAAGGCCTCAGAATATATATTTTAAACAAATATACTTGTTGATACTGAAGTACCCAGACAACACTTAGGAACCCTGTCCTTATTTTTAGGATCTAACACTGGGGTCTATTTTAATTATTCTTTCTTAATACATTTTTAAAGTCTTGAAGACTCAACAAACTTCCTAAGGCATACTTTTTAAAAGACATTTCCTCTTTTTAAAAAGACTGGGCCTGTAAGAGACTTAAAGACTTAAGTACACTAATAAAACATTCAGATTTTGTGTAATGACAAGCTTAATCACTGGTGAAAAAGTAAAAGCAAAGTAGTTTGAGGTTATGATATATCTGAGATAGAATAAAATTATAGTAATTTCTAATTATTTTGAAATCTCTGATTCAAATGGATTCAAGGTTTAGTTTTTAATTCATAGTGTACTATCAAATAAACTGAAAAATTTTAACTGTGATATGTTAATTTAGTATAGACATTAGTTTACAGACATTAAATATAATGATTTATGTATATATCATAAGGCTTTAACATACAGTAGAAATGTTAGTTAAAAAAGGTCACAACATAACCCCTATAACATTCCATTCATGCAAAAATTCGTATGTGTGTATGCACAGAGATAGTTCATTAGGGAAAAAAATTAAAATGTTAACAGTGGAATATCAAAGTTATCATAAATGGGAGGATTTGGGATAAATTTTGCTTTCTTGTCTGTTATTCTGTATTATTTTTATGATGGGAAAAGAAGAAGCTACTTTTATTACTGCAAAATTAAGTCTGGGGCTTTAGCACACAGAACAATTATACAACTAGAGTTCTTCAGGTAACCAAAATAGTAGATCTGATGCCTGAACTGAATATTAGTAATACAATGGTAAAACGATCAACAGAAAACTTAGATTTACTTCATCACAGACAGCGATCATTTCTAATTCCTTCTTTACATCTTGACATCATTCCAGAACATTGCTAAAATTCAGTAAGTTTATTACTTTCTTCATAATTTTTATGGAATTAACCCAAAATATAACCCAAATATACAGTATAATACCAACAATGAGGTGGCTACTTTAAAATTCTAAGAATACAGGAGAATTTTTTTAAGGAGACAAATAATTCGCTCACAATTTTAAGAAATTTCTAAAGGTCTTTTAAAAGACAAGGATGATTAAGATTTTACTTGTTGGAGTTTCAGTATGATTTGTTCCCATCTTTGGAGTCATATGAATGTAACATGACTATGGCCAAAACACCAACTATAACCTGGAAGAGTACCAAAAACTAATAAATGAAATTTTCATAAATCTAGTAATATAGTACTTAGCTCTTGAAATGCAAAGCCAATAATTATAATGCCTAGTTATCTCATTTATTTTCTAGAGGCAACCAATCATACAAAGTTGCCTTTCTTCTACTTCAAATTTGAAGAATAAAAGACCTAAAAAAAAAAGAAAAGAAAAGAAGGCAAGCTACACATGCCTTCGAAGTTCAATATTCACGAATGTCAAGGGTAAGAGCTGCTATTCACTGCTGGTACTTAATAAATATTTACGTCATCAACTTTTTAAAACTAATTTCCATTCGTTGCAGAAACTATTTGATTTCCTTTGTGATTGTTTTCTTTCTTTTGTCTTTTTAAGACTGACTTTTTTAACATTTCTTATGGTAAATCTTGGTGTTCCATGTAACACACAGTCCAAATAATTTTGCTAACAGATCTCAGTGTGTGACAAAATTATATTCTCACAAGAATTGAAAAAGGATGATATATGCTGAAAGACAAGAAGAGAAAGAGAAGACAGGTAAACAAGCCAAGAATGGTGAGCAAGCAGACATGGCAATCAGAAAAAAATTAAGGCACAGGACCAAATCTGGAAAAGGCTGAGAAATGGAGCACAGAAATATTAAAATAAGTAGGAAGAGAAATAAACCAAGAAGAGAAAAAAACCTAAGAAAGAAAATGAAAAGAATGTCTCATTTCATGTATATCTATGAATTCAGTAAACAAAAGTAAATATACAGATAAAACTAACCTGGTTTTCCTCCTGCACAACTCTGTACTGTTCCTTCCAAATAGTGATTTTGGAAGCTTCATCTTTCCGCAAGGCTCGTTCTTTCTTCAGCTCTGGGCTCCAGAAGGTCTTGATGCTGTTCATCGAGGAACTTAACTTGCTCTCCTTTACTTCCACATCCTTCCGCAAGAGGTCATTTTCCCGCAATACCTCCTTCAGCTGCGTCTGCAGGTCCATGATTGTGTTATCTCTTGCCTGGCGAAGAGAGTGAGGGACAGTGGAGGCCATACTCACAGGAGGGAGGTGATGCTCTCCAAATGCTATGGTGTCACTAGCAACCCCACTGCTTGCTATATTGGGGCTACTACCCATAGCAGTCATCCTAACACCATAAGGCAGACGTCCCCCAGAACGGCCAAGTGTCATGGTGCTTTTAGGTGTTTCTGAACCCACATTTTCATGGTCGCTTAGGTACATAGGGCCAGATGTGGCATAGGCGGCATTTAAGGATTGAATATTCTCCATTGAAAGGGTCTTCCCACTGCCACCTCCGACACTGCTTCCAGAACTCCCTCCTGTGCTATTGGTTCGACGATGACCCAAGCGAGGGGAACGTGGAAGCCTAGGTGAACGCCCAGGGCTCTGGCTGCTCGGTTCCACCTTCCCAACTGAGCGAGCACTTCCATACATGGCTGTAAAGTGAATTCAGGTGCCAGGAAAGGTGTAAAGAGAAAGCAAGTATGGAACTCCGTGAGGTTTCTCTATGGCTATAAGTCTGCTTAATGCTAAGCAGAAAGAGCAGGTCCTCAGCTGTGCAGTCTTGAAGAAGTATCTTAGACCATTATCTGTAACGAAAAGATCATACGTTATATCTCCCAGCAGTAAACATTTGCCTTCTCAGACACTTTTCATTAACCCAACTTACAATCTCCCTGTCATCAATTTATTCATGCATTAAAAATTTGTTTATAGCACCATTTATTTCACAGTAAACATCATTTTAAAAATATTTTATGTCTCAAATGGAATACTGCAAACACTCAAAACATAACATGCAAATGGAGTACAAAAGAAACAAGAGGTATAAAGACTGGCAAGAAAAAGTTAAAACTCATTTGAATACATGATTTTGAAACTGGAAAACCCAAGATCATCAGCTGACAAGTTATCAGAACTAATAATAGAACCAACAAATCGGTCAGACACAAGTATCAGTATTTTGTTATATATCAGTAATAACAGTGAGAAAATGAAATTTTAAAAATACCATTCCAATAGCAATAAAACCATAAAAACAGTGATAGTAATCTAATAAAGATGTCCAAGGATTTTTGAAAAAAACTCTTAAGACTTTACTGAAAGAACACCCAAACAGAAGTAAAGCTATCCATGTTCTGGGATGAGAAGAACAATGTAAAGGTGTTTGTTCCTCCGTAACTACTTCAAATCCCAATGAAAACCCCTACAGGTTTCTGCACATAACCCAACAAGCTGACTATAAAATTCAAATACAAGAGTAAAGGTACAAGAATAACCAAAACCGAAAACAGAAGAACAAAGAAGAAAGATGTCCTTAAATAGCAAGATAAATTACAGGTCCATGACCTTTACTTGCAATGCAAAAATCCAAAATTCTGAAAGTAAGGCATTTTTTTCATTTTAACTCATTTAGCAGCAAAACCTACCTGATCTTAAGTCACTTATTATTTATACATGTTCCATTTAGAGTGATTATTTATACACTAAACTGAGAAAACAATGTGTATGATTACAGGATACTGCCTAATGCCCTCAGGGTATTATAGGAGGAAAAAAAAAGCTGAACTCCAAAACCACATCTGACCCCCAGAGTTTCTCATAAGGACTCACAGCCTTTTAAAGCTATAGTAATTAAAACTGTACAGTACTGGCCCAGGAATAGAGTCTAAATTATATATGAGTTAGTATATCCTAAAAGTAACATTTCTAAGCAGCAAGGAAAGAACAAATCATTGAATAAACAGGGTTTGAACTGTTGCTCTTGGGAAAAAAACTCGATCATGACTTCGCATACTACACAGAAATAAAGTCTATGTACATTAAAGACATAACTAGTAAAACTATGAGAAGAAAACAAGAGAATATCTTTGTGAACCTGATTTAAGGTAGGGCTTCTTTAACAAAAAGCAAAAACCATAGAGAAAAACAACAAACACAATTATGTCAAAATGACAAAATACTGTACCAAAAAATACTATATACAAAGATAAAGAAAAACCAAAAACTAGGTAAAACTATATCTGACATATGTATGAAGCTCTATATACAAAACATATAAAGAATTCCTACATGGAAAATGCCAATTTGGAAAGAGGAATGGTCGGAGGGGAAGGGAACTTGCGTTGGAAGAGGCTGGGAGGGAAATGTTTATGGAGCTTTAGCTTCAATTACAAAGCTTTGAATTTTTTAAAAGGAAAATATGTTCATATTCTACAAGTATAGTTAAAACAAAATTTTTAAACACACTATCATAACTATCTACTTCCCACACTTCTCTCAAGGATAAATACAGAACTAAATAAACTACATCTCTGTGATTTCCCAATGTTCTACCCAAGAACTGGCTTAGGTCAAGTAACAAGTTTCAGCATATTAAATAACACTTTCAAAAATTCACTGTTATGCAGAATTGACCATAAAAGTGTTTCTTGATTGAAAATGCTATCCAAATAAATCACATGGCAAAAATAAGATTTTAAAGGGCTATATAATCCATTCAAACGCAAACAGGTTAAAGCTCTTCAGAAATATGAATAAACTGGCAGCCTCATCTCTGCATTAATGGTTCAGTAAAGACTGTAGGGTAACAACAACAAGCAGGACAAGGACTAGAGCCCAAACCTTCAAGGTTCCATCTCAGAAACAGCAATAGTATATATACCAAGTTGAGAAACTACAATATTCTGTTAGTCATATTAGGAAATTCCTTCCGAGAACTAACCTAGCTCATGAAGGAAAAATTTCTTTTCATGATGAATCTGGACTTTAAATCAGGTGACAAGAAATCATCTATATATTACTATTTGAGTGAATTCTACTTCAAGATCAAAGAGAAATGCAAAGGTTTTTTTAAGCAATCTGAATATTGCTTAAAATAAAAGTCATTCATTATCCAGAATCCCTGAATGATAAAAAGTAACATTTGGTGTTTGCCATACATATGCCAGACATTGTGCTAAGAACTTTATTAAAAGATTTAATTTAATATTTATAAGCCCCCTATAACACAGGTCCTTGTCCATCTTCATTTAACAAAAGAAAGTGAGACATATATGTATTAAGTGACTAATCTGAAGTCACACAGCTATTAAGTGGCAGGGTCAATATTTGAATTAAGGTACCTATTTCTGAAGCCCTGGAGGCTCTCATCGATGCTTATCACCATCATCTGCTGGTGTTATTATGTCAGCTGTCCATGGGATATTAAAGGCTTCCACAGTTCTCAGGCAGTGCATCCTACAAACCTAGCACTGCAAAATCTAAACTTCAGGGCACATCTTACGTTTTCCCAGGTATAAAGCTTAAATAGTCACACATCTTTCTATTAAGGAGAAAGTCTTTTTTAAAAGATGGTGGGTAAAAGAACAAGTAAAACTAACAAAATAAGGAATAATAATTTAGACTCCAGAATCATGCCATCAGAACTTTTAACTGCCACATTCAAGAAAAAAAACTTCCCAGCTGTGCTTTTGTACAGAACTCTATTTTCATGTAGTCAAGTAACTAAATTATGCTGAATAGGCTAAGATCCAATAACAAAATTCACACCAAGTTTTCAGCATTAGCAGGTGCACTCTAGTGTTCAATCCCTTTCAAATCCAAAATGGCATTTGCATGTGGAGTCTGTTATTATCAGAAGTACATTCATTTATATGACAAAAGAAGGAAACTCACTGGCTCTGTCTGAAGCCCTCATACTGGCTTTTTAACCTCATGAGCTTCAGGGAAGAGAATGTCTAAAAAAATTCATTTATTTTTAAAATATGCCAGACACAAAACTACAAAATAATAATTCTTGCACTCTAAGTGGTTGACAAAAAGGAATTCTGACCAGAAAAAGGTTATACAGTATGATTCTACTTTTTTTAATTTTACAACTAATCCATTATGACAGAAAAAAAATCAGTGCGTGCCTGAGGATGGGACTGAGGTAAGCATGGATCGTAAGGGGGTAGGAGGAAACTTTTAGTGTGATGAAAATGTTCATTATCTTGAACAGGATGATGGTTTCACAGGCGTATACATGTCAAAACTTATCAAACTATGTATGTTTAACATGTTCAGTTTATTGTACATGTATAATATACTATAATAAACTATACCACAAAAGTTTGAGAACATAACTTCACATTCCAAACTCCCTTGCCCTTGACTGATCCAAAAGATATACCTTCACTGATTATACATCTGGAATCCTGATTGCTACTGGAGAAAATCATGCAGCTGTTCATCCTGAGTCCAAAATGTTGCCCCAGAGCCCTACAAGTACCTTAACTTCCTATCCAATATTCTGTTAGCTCCCTATATAGTATCTATTGTGGTCTTCTCCCTCTGTCTGTCCGACAGAACACAAGTCTTCTGGGTCAGAGACAAGAGAACATTATGTCTCACAGAACAGCAAGCAGTATTAAGTATCATACTGCACTGGCTCCCAAACTGTGGATTTTATCCCCAAGCCCCTCAAGGTGACTGAGAGGAGCCCAGATAGATGCTACACAGGGAGTGGATTTGCATCACACCTGAAGAACACTGCATCTAAGGAATTCACCACTTTTCCAGGAAGTAGTAATCCTGCTCTGTCCCAAAAGGGCACATTACTTTATCCCTACAGGTGGCTTGCAACAAACACAACCTGAGAAATGGCCCAGGTTAAGAGCACTCAGGGCCTTGCATTCTTAGCATACCCAGCAAGGTGTGCAGGAAAGAAGAGACCAGGGCTCACACTCCTGACAAGTATTTGAGGTAGTTTTAAGGTACGTCCATAAATTCTTTGACACTCCTCCTCCAAGAGGGGAAGCGAATTACTCTCTCAATGTGGACTAGATTTACTGATTTACTTCTGATGATATATCAGTTTCAAGACAAACCCATGAAAGACACTGGGACTTCTGTCTTGGTCATTCTCTTTTATCACTCACTCTGGAGGGAGCTAGTTGCCATGTTGTAAGACTATTTAAGCTTCCTTATAGAGAAGAGCCATGCAGTGCGGAATGGAGGCCTCCTGAGAACAACTATGTGAGAAAACTTGGAAAGGATCCTCCAGCTCCAGTCAATCCTTCAGATTACCACAGACTCAGCTGACATCTTGACGGCAACCTCATGAAAACTTGAGCCAGAACCGCCACGCTACATTTTTCATAACAACTGTGAAATGTCTGGGTTAATTTTAATCCAGAAAGTTCTGAAGTAGCTTTTTATACAAGATATAATAAACTATTGTTCCCTGAAACTTTTGTTTCAGGTGTGCATATGCATATACTGTCCATATTGGATCACAATTAAAATGTTTCTTTTTATAGGTTCTCAACAATTCTCAACACCACTGTCAGAATGATTTTCTAATACAACAATTTTCCAAGTGGGTCAGGAACCCCCAGAAGTCCCTAAGACCCTTTCAGGAGGTCCATGAGAGCAAAACTATTCCCATAATAGTACATTATTTCCCTCTTGTACTGCATATTCTCACAAACATATAGGTGTTTCCCAGAGGCTACTTGACAAATGGTATTATTCAACTAACAGTTAATGGAATGTGTCATATACCCTAAAAATTTCTGTGTTACTTTCTATTAAGTTAATAGTAACAGATACAGCCTACATAAACAAAGCTATTAATTTAAGGTCCTCATTAATTTTTAAGACTATAAAGGGATGCTGGAACAAAACAGTTTAAAAACCACTGCTCTAAAATTTAAATACGACATAATTGCTCAATCATACACCTACATACTTCCTTTGGTGGCTTCCCAAAATAAGAATCCAAATTCCTTGGCAATGCATACAAGACTTTTCATGATTTGGGCCCTGCCTACCTCTCTAAAGGCAGGTTACTCGTTAACCACTCTCCTTTTCCATGTGATAACCATCATTAAGTACCTGCAATTTCCTGAAATACCATGCTCTTGCTTCTATGACCTTACTTGTCATTCTTCCAAATTAAGTTTAATAGTCATAATGCCACACAAACCCTTAAATTTCAGTCTAATTTACATGCCCCACTTATGGAACCTGGGGTTTTAAAAATAATGTACTTACTATGTTTTAGTTAATTACCTCCTTGAGGCAAAGGAATGTCTTATCTCCAAAACCTAGCACAGTGCCTAACACAAAGTATACAGTAATTGTCTGCTGAATCTAAAAGTTAAACAAAGTCTAAGTAAGATTAACATAGTTCTTATACATTCAGAGGTGGTAGTAATCTTAAAATTAGTTTATGGAAATTGCAACTAAATGTAATGAATGGCAAATATAATGAAAACCTTTTTATCATTTCCTGCATGTTAATATACTTTTTTCAAAAACTAAAATCCAGTTCCATACATTAACAGCCCCATTCTCTGTATGTATTCTTAATGTATTTTTATCCTCTAATATTATACCCGAAAAATGATAAAGAAACTTACTGAATGGCCAGGATTTCAATTAAAAAAAAATTGTTCTTGCATGAATAAAAACAGGTAATTCTCTAGTTAAATCTTAATTCCAAGACAACATAAGCTCAGCAAGAAGAGACTAATGCCTCTCATTTTCTAAGAAAAAAGATAAATAAAAATTCACACAAAACAGGATGGCTAAAAAGATAAACTCAGTAAGAAACTATAAAATATCTGGCTCTTGGTAGGGTTGCATTCCTAGCATACCCAGCAAGGTGTGCAGGAAAGAAGAGACCAGGACTCACACTCCTGAAAAGTATTTGAGGTAGTTTTAAGGTACGTACATAAATTCTTTGACACTCCTCCTCCAAGAAGGTAAGCGAATTATTCTCTCAATGTGGACTAGATTTACTGATTTGCTCCTGCACAGAACTGCTCAGGAGAGAGGACAGGTAGACAAAGTTGTCCAGGTGCACTCTGCCCAGCAGGTTGAAAGCTTTGCCACATAGACGCTCATATTTAAGAAGGAAAAAGAAATCTTCCTCCTTAGACGATTTTCAGGTGCTCCAGCTCCCTGGCTGGCTACACAGCCCAAGGACACCCTCCGTGATACGCAGCCTACTGCGCCTTTCTCCCGGCCAGCCCCACCTGGCTCCCAAACCGGCAAACCCTACCTGGGCGTTAGCCCAGCCAAAGGGAAGATCTGTCTACAGCAACTACAAACGCAGAGCATAGAGGCTTATACCTGTGTGCTCAGCCCACTGGTTCAGGCAGTGGAGAGAGGCATAGCAGCCAGGAAGCAAGAAACACCTCTTTCCTCTCCCCAGGAACCAATACCACTTCCCTGTGCAACCCCCGACATTGCTTCAGGGGCTGAGCAGCTCCAGGGAGTAGAGCGTCAGGCCACTAGAGGGCGCTATATACAAATATGAAACATCAAAGGAACCTGGTTCAGAGTAAAATTATGAGTACAACTCCTAAGAAATATTTAAATGACATCGACCTCATGACTCTTCCTGAAAGGGAGTTCAAAAGAAAAATCATTAACATGCTCATAGAGGTACAGAAAGATATTCAAGAACTCAGGAATGAATACCGATCAGAGATCCTATCGTTGAAGAGCACAATGGAGGGTATTAAAAGCAGACTGGATACGGTGGAGGAGACAATAAATGAAAGAGAAACAAGAGAAGAGGAATACAATAAAACAGAGGCACAGAGAGAAAAAAGGATCTCTAAGAATGAAAGAATATTGAGAGAACTGTGTGACCAAACCAAATGGAACAATATTCGCATTATAGTGGTACCAGCAGAAGAAGAGAGAGAAAAAGGAATACAAAGTGTCTTTGAGGAGGTGAATGCTGAAAATTTCCCCAATCTGGGGAAGGAGATAGTCTCTCAGGCCATGGAGGTGCACAGATCTCCCAACACAAGGGACCCAAAGAAGGCAACACCAAGACATATGGTAATTAAAATGGAGAAGATCAAAGATGAGGACAGACTATTAAAAGCAGCCAGAGAGAAATAAAATCACATACAAAGGAAAGCCCATAAGGCTATCATCAGAATTCTCAGCAGAAACCTTACAGGCCAGAAGGGAGTGGCATGATGTATTTAATGCAATGAAGCAGAAGGGCCTTCAACCAAGAACACTTTATCCGGCAGGATTATCATTAAAATTTGAAGGAGGGATTAAACAATTTCCAGTTAAGCAAAAGCTGAGAGAATTTACCTCCCACAAACCATCTCTACAGTGTATTTTGGAGGGACTGCTATAGATGGAAGTGTTGCTAGGGTTTAATAGCTGTCACCAGAGGTAATAAAACCACAGTAAAGAAAGTAGAACAGCTAATTACTAAGCAAACGCAAAATTAAATTAACTATCCCCAAAGTCAATCAAGGGATAGACAAAGAGTACAGAATAGGATACCTAACATATAAAGAATCGAGGAGGAAGAAAAAGGAGGAAGGAAAAAAGAAACCTGTACATTGTGGTTTTAACAGCATATTAAGTGAGTTAAGTTAGACTCTTAGACGTAAGAAAGTTAACCTTGAACTTTTGGTAACCATGAACCTAAAGCCTGCATTGGCAATAAGTACATACCTATCGATAATCACGCTAAATGTAAATGGACTTAATGCACCAATCAAAAGACACAGAGTCACTGAATGGATGAAAAAGCAAGACCCATCTCTATGCTACCTACAAGAGACTGACTTTAAAACCAAAGACATATGCAGACTAAAAGTGAAGGGATGGAAAAAGATATTTCATGCAACTAATAGGGAGAAAAAAGCAGGAGCTGCAGTACTTTTATCAGACAAAATAGACTTCAAAACAAAGAAAGTTACAAGAGACAAAGGACATTACATAATGATAAAAGAGTCAATCCAACAAGAAGATATAACCATAATAAATATATATGCACCCAACACAGGAGCACCTACATATGTGAAACAAATATTAACAGAATTAAAAGGGGAAATAGAATGCAATGCATTTATTCGAGGTGACTTCAACACTCCACTCACTCCAAAGGACAGATCAACCAGACTGAAAATAAGTAAGGAGACAGAGGCAAGTAACAACACAATAGAACAGATGGACCTAACAGACATCTACAGAACTCTACACCCAAAAGTAGCAGAATACACATTTTTCTCAAGTGCACATGGAACATTTTCAAGAATAGATCATATACTAGGACACAAAAAGAGCCTCGGTAAGTTCAAAAAGGTTGAAATTGTACCAACCAGTTTCTCAGACCAAAAAGGTATCAAATTAGAAACAAATTATGCAAAGAAAATGTAAAATGCCACAAATACATGGAGGTTTCACAAAATGGTCCTAAATAACCAATGGATCAATGACCAAAAATAACAGAGATCAAGAAATACATGGAGACAAATGACAACAATAATTCAACACCACAAAATCTGTGGGACAGATCAAAGGTCGTGCTAAGAGGAAAGTATATTGCAATACAGGCCTACCTCAGGAAAGAAGAACAATCCCATATGAGCAGTCTAAACTCACAATTAACAAAACTAGAAAAGGAAGAACAAATGAGGACCAAAGTCAGCAGAAGGAGGGACATAATAAAGAATAGAGAAGAAATAAATAAAATTGAGAAGAATAAAACAATACAAAGAATCAATGAAAGCAAGAGCTGGTTCTTTGAGAAAATAAACAAAATAGATAAACCCCTACCAGACTTCTAAAGAAAAAAAGAGAGTCTACTCACATAAACAGAATCAGAGATGAGAAAGGAAAAATCACTACAGATACCACAGAAATACAAAGAATTATTAGAGAATACTATGAAAAATTATATGCTAAAAAACTGGATAACCTAGAAGAAATGGACAACTTTCTAGAAAAATACAACCTTCCAAGCCTGACCCACGAAGAAACAGAAAATCTGAACAGACCAATTACCAGCAAAGAAATTGAACTGGTAATCAAAAACCTACCTAAGAACAAAATGCCTCGACCAGATGGCTTAACCACTGAATTTCATCAAACATTTAGTGAAGACCTAATACCCATCCTCCTTAAAGTTTTCCAAAGAGTAGACAGAAGAGGGAATATTCCAAACTCATAGTATGAGGCCAGCATCACTCTAATAAAAAAAAAGGCAAAGACACCAAAAAAAAAGAAAATTACACACCAATATCCCTGATGAGCATACATGCAAAAATACTATCAACAAAATATAAGCAAACAGAATTCAAAAACACATCAAATAGATCATCCATCATGATCAAGTGGGATTCATCCCAGAGATGCAAGGATGGTACAACATTCGAAAATCCATCAACATCAACCACCACATCAACAAAAACCACATCATCTTCTCCACAGATGCTGAAAAACCATTTGACAAATTCTAAAATCCATTCATGAAAAAAACTCTCAACAAAATGGGTATAGAGGGCAAGTACCTCAACATAATACAGGCCATATATGACAAACCCACAGCCAACATTACACGTAACAGTAAGAAGCTGAAAGCTTTTCCTTTAATATCGGGAACAAGACAAGGATGCGCACTCTCCCCACTTCTATTCAACATAGTATTGGAGGTCCTAGCCACAGCAATCAGACCACACAGAGAAATGAAAGGCATCCAGATTGGCAAGGAAGAAGTCAAACTGTCCCTGTTTGCATATGACATGATATTGTACACAAAATACCCTAAAGAATCCACTCCAAACTACTAGATCTAATATCTGAATTCAGCAAAGTTGCGGGATACCAAATTAATATGCAGAAATATGTGGCATTCCTATACACTAACAATGAACTAGCAGAGAGAAATCAGGAAAACAATTCCATTCACAATTGCATCAAAAAGAATAAAATAACTAGGAATAAACCTAACCAAGGAAGTGAAAGAACTATACTCTGAAAACTACAAGACACTCATGAGAGAAATTAAAGAAGATACCAATAAATGGAAACACATTTCGTGCTCATGGATAGGAACAATTAATATTGTCAAAATGGCCATCCTGCCTGAAGCAATCTACAGATTCAATGCAATTCCTATCAAAATACCAATAGCATTCTTCTACGAAGTAGAGAAAATCGTTCCAAAATTCATATGGAACCACAAAAGACCCTGAATAGCCAAAGCAATCCTGAGAAGGGAGAATAAAGCAGGGGGATTATGCTCCCTAACTTCAAGCTCTACCACAAAGCCATAGTAATCAAGACAATTTAGTACTGGCACAAGAACAGACCCATAGACCAGTGGAACAGACTAGAGAGCCCTGATATAAACCCAAGTTTACTGGTCAATTAATATATGATAAATGAGCCATGGACATACAACGGTGAAATGACAGCCTCTTCAACAACTGGTGTTGGCAAAACTGGACAGCAACATACATGCAAGGGAATGAAACTGGATTATTGTTTAACCCCATACACAAAAGTAAACTTGAAATGAATCAAGGACCTGAATGTCAGTCATGAAATCACAAAACTCTTAGAAGACAACATAGGCAAAAATCTCCTGAATATAAGCATGAGCAACTTCTTCCTTAACGCATTTCCTCGAGCAAGGGAAACAAAAGCAGAAATGATCTCATGGGACTACATCAAACTAAAATGTTTCTGTACAGCAAAGGACACCATCAACAGAACACAAAGGTGTCCTACAGTATGGGAGAATATATTTGTCAATGACATATCCAACAAGGGGTTAACATCCAAAATACATAAAGAACTTACACACCTCAACACCCAAAAAGCAAATAACCCAATTAAAAGATGGGCAGAGGAGTTGAACAGACAGTTCTCCAAAGAAGAAATTCAGATGGCCAACAGACACATGAAAAGATGCTCCATATCACAATCATCAGGGAAGTGCAAATTAAAAAAACAATGAGATATCACCTCACACCAGTAAGGATGGCCAGCGTCCAAAAGACAAAGAATAACAAATGCTGGCAAGGATGCGGAGAAAGGGGAGCCCTCCTACACTGCTGGTGGGAATGTAAGCTAGTTCAACCATCGTGGAAAGCAATATGGAGGTTCCTCAAAAAACTAAAAATAGAAATACCATTTGACCCAAGAATCCCACTCCTTGGCATTTACCCAAAGAATACAACTTCTCAGATTCAAAAAGGCATATGCACCCCTATGTTTACTGCAGCACTTTTTACAATAGCCAAGATATGGAAGCAACCTAAGTTTCCATCAGTAGATGAATGGATAAAGAAGAGGTGGTACATATACACAATGGAATACTATTCAGCCATAAGAAACAAATCCTACCATTTGCAACTACATGGATGGAGCTGGAGGATATTATGCTCAGTGAAATAAGCCAAGCGGAGAAACACAAATGCCAAATGATTTCCCTCATTTGTGGAGTATAACAATGAAGCAAAACTGAAGGAACAAAATAGCAGCAGACTCAGAGACTCCAAGAAGGAACTAGTGGTCACCAAAGGGGAGGGGTGTGGGAGGACTGGTGGCAAGGGTGGGAGAAGGGGATTGAGGGGATTATGTTTAGTACACATGGTGTGGGGGATTCGGGGAAAACAGTGTAGCATAGAGAAGGCAAATAGTGAATCTGTAGCATCTTACTACACTGATGGACAGTGACTGCATTGGGGTATGGGTGGGGACTTGATAATACGGGAAATTGTTTTTTCATGTGAAACCTTTATAAGAGTATGTATCAATAATACCTTAATTAAAAAAAAGGAAAAAAGAGGAAGACGAGGACTCCTGGGAAAGGTGGGTTTTCACTTTTTTTTCTGCACTGAGGTTTTAACATGAGTAAGAACTATTTTATAATGTAAAAGGTAACTTTAGACCCAAACATATGTATACAATTCATTTTTGATAAAAGTGCAAAGGCGATACAGTGGAGAAACTGAGGCAATTAATCCCCACCACAATAAGAATCTGAACAGTACATTTTCATGACCACCAGTCTACCCCTTGCACTGCATAATTACTTTGCCCCACAGGAACATGAAGCAGCTTCTCCATGATTCTCACAGGCCTCTGTTCTTGAGAGGAATCATAAAAGAGGAAGTTACTGGAACAAACTACAGCTGCGTTTAATCTCAACACAAATGGTACTTATCTTCTCTGTCCTCTACCATTCTAAACTGCACTCATCCTCAGTTTTCACCTAAGCAGGTCTTGTGGCTTACCTGATGACAACCCAAACTATCGTTCCTAAGGAGTCTACACCCTTTCCAGTTATATTCATCTCAGGCAAGGGCTGCTGCATATGTCTATTCACAGTTTGTATGGGGCAAGGGAGTAACAAAAGGTGCCCAGCGGATCACCTAGGTTCTACTACATGTATTATTCCCTGTCCCTATAATGCTCACAATAGTGAAAAATTACAATCTAAATGTCCAACAATGGGTACTGCCTACATATGTTCAAGCACAACTATAAAATAGGTTACTATCTGGGAGAATATATTCATAAATGACGTATCTGATAAACGGTTGACATCCAAAATATATAAAGAACTCACACACCTTAACAAACAAAAAGCAAATAATCCAATTAAGATATGGGCACAGGACATGAATAGACACTTCTCTAAAGAAGAAATTCAGATGACCAACAGGCACATGAAAAGATGCTCCACATCACTAATCATCAGAGAAATGCAGATTAAAACCACAATGAGATATCACCTCACACCAGTGTGGATGGCCAACATCCAAAACACAAACAACAACAAATATTGGCGAGGATGTGGAGAAAAGGGAACCCTCCTACACAGATGGTGGGAATGCAAATTAGTTCAATCATTGTGGAAAGCGGTATGGAGGTTCCTCAAAAAACTCAAAATAGAAATACCATTTGACCCAGGAATTCCACTCCTAGGAATTTACCCTAAGACTGCAGCAGCCCAGTTTGAAAAAGACATATGCACCCCTATGTTTATCGCAGCACTATTTACAATAGCCAAGAAATGGAAGCAACCTAAGTATCCATCAGTAGATGAATGGATAAAGATGTGGTACATATACACAATGGAATATTATTCAGCCATAAGAAGAAAATGAATCCAGACATTTGCAACAACATGGATGGAGCTAGAGGGTATTATGCTCAGTGAAATAAGCCAAGACGAAAAAGACAAGTATCAAATAATTTCACTTATATGTGGAGTATAAGAACAAAGAAAAAATACTGAAGGAACAAAACAGCAGCAGACTCACAGAACCCAAGAACGGACTAATAGTTACCAAAGGGAAAGGGACTGGGGAAGATGAGTGGGAAGGGAGGGATAAGAGGGAAAAAGGGGCATTACGATTAGCAGACATAATGTTGGGGGGGCACGGGGAGAGCTGTACAACTCAGAGAAGACAAGTAGTGATTCTATAGCATCTCACTATGCTGATGGACAGTGACTGTAATGGGGTTGGTGGGGGGGACCTGATGAAGGGGTAGTTTAATAACCATAATATTGCACATGTAATTGTAGATTAATGATACCAAAATAAATTATAATTTAAAAAAAGACCAAAAAAAAACAAAATAAATTATATAAAAAAATAGGTTACTATCTGTAATTGTTTGAATAATGTCCCCCAAAAATTCATGTCCACTAGGAGCCTCAGCATGTGACCTCATTTGGTAAATAAGGTCTTTGCAGATGTAACCAAGATAAGATGAGTTCATACTGGATTATGGTAGACCCTAAATCCAATGACTGGTGTCTTTCTATGAGAAAAGAGAGATCTAGTCACAGAGACTCACGTAAGACAGACCACATAAAGATGGAGGCAGAGAAGAGGGTGGTGCAGCTGTAAACCAAGGATTGCCAGGAGCCACCAGAAACCAGGAAGAAGCAATGAGGGATTCTCTCTAGAGCCTTCAGAGGAAGCAAGGCCTGGCCTACAGTAATTTTGAACTTCAAGCCTCCAGAACTGTGACAGAATAAATTTATGTTGTTCTTTGTCTCCAAGTTTGTGGTGATTCGTTACCACAGACCTAGAAAACTAATGTATCATCTCATTATAAATGATGATATGGCTCTATACTTAATGAAGGAAAAGGATGTTTGTGACCTATTGTCAAATCAAAGAGAAAATTATGAACAGATTCCACGTGAGATTTTCTTTTTAAGTTACAACACAATATACAACTCTAGGTAGTAAGATACCTGGTGGTGATCTCACTTTCTCTCTAAGCCATAATTTTTCACGTGTGAGCACATACTATTTTTCTAATCAGGACAAAACAGTAAAACTATTCTGGGGATGGGTGGTATAAAGATATCCAAAAGAAACAGTACTTGCCTACACAGCCTTGCCTCTTTCCAATCTACTGATGATTCTTAATTCTACTTACCAACCCAGCATATATAAGGGATATGACACATTAGCATCATCAATAGTAGCAGTTCATTTTGCAAGATATTCTCAAATAAAGGGTGGGGGACATATTAGTCTCCAGAGGCCAGAGGGTTATTTTTGATAAAAGCCCCATATTCTAATGACCTCTTTCCTCCTCCATGGCACACTGAGAATCAATATACTTTGTACGCATTTTCTCCTTGTTTCAGCTTTTTTGAGACATAATTCATATACCATAAAATTCACCATTTTAACATGCACAATTCAGTGATTTTTAGTACATTCACAATGTTGTATAACAATTCCACTATACAACTGTACAGTATTTTCATCACTTCCTGTTTCCTGTTTCCCAGGCCCTGGCAAACAATATACTTTCTGTCTCCATATATTTGCCTACTCTGGACATTTCATATAAATGGAACCGAACAATATGAGACCTTTTGTGTCTAGTTTCCTTCATTTAGCATAACGTTTTCAAGGTTGATTCATGTTGTAGCATGTATCAGTACCTCATTCCACTTTATGGCTGAATAATATTTTGTTATATGGATATCCTACATTTTCCTCAACCATTCAGCAGTTGATGGACATTTGGGTTCTTTATATTATGAATAATCCTACTATGAACATTCATGTGTAAATTTTTGTGGACATTTGTTTACAAGTCTCCTAGATATATACCTAAGAGTGAAATTACTTGGGCAACATAAAAACTCAATTTTAGCTTTTTAAGGAAAGGTCAACTGTTTTCTAAATCATCTGCAACATTTTACATTCACAGTGGCAGTGTATAAGGGTTCCAATTTCTCCATGTCCTCAAACTTTTACTGTCCATCTTTTTTATTACAGACACCCTAGTGGGTATGAAGTGTTAACTTATTGTGGTCTTGATGTAATCACTTTTAATTTAAATGATAATCTTTAAACAATTATAAGCCTATTTGGAGCCAAATATATTTGATATCCATTTTTATATTATGTTATTAATATATTTAGCCTATGACACTAAATATTACTATCAAATGAGTAATACTTGCATGTAGATATAAAAATTCAAACAATAAAAAGCAGAAAGCTGCCCATATCTAAAACACAAACAATAAATGTTGGCGAGGATGCGGAAAAAGGGGAAACCTCCTACACTGTTGGTGGGAATGTAAATTAGTTCAACCATTATGGAAAGCAATATGGAGATTCCTCAAAAAACTAAAAATAGATATGCCATTTGACCTAGGAATTCCACTTCTAGGAATTTACCAAAGAAAATAAGATCCCAGAATGAAAAAGACATAGGTACCCCTATGTTTATCACAGCACTATTTACAACAGCCAAGACATGGAAGCAACTAAGTGTCCATCAATAGATGAATGGATAAAGGAGATGTGGTACATATACACAAAGAAATATTATTCAGCCATAAGAAGAAAACAAATCCTATATTGCAACAACATGGATGGAGCTAGAGGGTATTACACTCAGTGAAATAAGCCAGGCAGAGAAAGACAAGTACCAAAGGATTTCACTCATTTGTGGAGTGAAACAACAAAGTAAAACTGAAAGAACAAAACAGCAGCAGACTCAGACTCCAAGGGAGTAGGGAGGGTACGTGGGGAGGGAGGGAGAAGGGGATTAAAGGGCATTATGATTAGCACACATAATATAGGCGGGGGGCACGGCGAAGGCAGTATAGCACAGAGAAGACAAGTAGTGACTCTACAGCATCTTACTACACTAATGGACAGTGACTGCAACAGGGTGTGTGTGGGAGCACTTGATAATATGGGTGAATGTAGTAACCACAATGTTGATCATGTAAAACTTCATAAGATTGTTCATCAATACCTTAATAAAAAAAAAGTAGAAAGCTCTCCCCTTCAGCCCTCCTCATTAGGATAACTACTTTTGACCATTCTGCTTTTAAGTCTACTGATTGCTCCATAACTTTAAATTATTTAATTTTTTCTTCATAGCATTTATTACTGCAATTTGTTTTGTTTAATGTCAGTCTCCTTCACTGGAATGAAAGCTCCATGAGAATAGTAAATTCTCCCTGCAGGTAGTCAATAAACATATATTTAATGAATGAGTATCTATTTCTTGATTCACCTAAATCTTTAAATACATTTTGAGTCTCTCCCCATAAAAGATGAGAAATTTTGTTCATAACCCCTAATTTTTGTGTGGTTACCATTTAGTTTTTCTAATGGTTGCTTTTATAGTTTTAACTAATAGACCTTACTTCTGTTTCTTCTTTTTTCTCCATCAAATTAAGCTCTTAATCTCCTACCACCCATCTCAGTCTCAGATGAATCTCGAGTTCCAGTACACCCAATTACCTCATATTAATCACCTAAACCATTACTTCTACATTGTATAGATGTATGACATTTATTTTCTGACCTATAATTGTCTTCTTTTGTCTACAAATCAATTCTAAAAACAGAAAGCAATTAAGTAGTTCACAATATAATTATGTAAATATTACACACTGCAGAACCAGGTAGTAATTGGGCTATATAGAGAATGCATAATTCTGTTTGTTCCCTTCCTGGGATTTACTACAATTTATAATTATTTTGTCTGTATTTCTTACTACACTATAAGCACTATGAAAATAGGATGTTTATACACACACACACATCCCTTGTTCATTAGTGTATCATCCACAGCCATTACTACCATGCCTAGTATATAGCATGCATTCAATAATTCAAAGTTTATAGAAAGATGGATAAATTTGTAGAAGGAAGAAAATGGGAGAAAAGAAGAGTGGAGGTCAGGCCACCAAGGATGTCAAAGCTAATCTACTTTAGACATTAAGTATCTTTATGTAACATCCATTCGCGATCACCCACCTGAGATAGAATTAAGGCGAAGGAAATGAATCTACAAACTGTATAAGCTCTACCGTCCAGCAAATGTCAACCAAAGTTTAAGAATAAGAAAACAGTATCATGCTTCTGTAATTCTATAATTTCTACAATAAATGTTTTTAGTAACTTATTCGTCTTTTTTTTATTAAGGTATTATTGATATACACTTATAAGGTTTCACATGAAAACACAATGTGGTTTCTACATTCACCCACATTGTGTCCCTCCCATACCCCACTGCAGTCACTCATCAGTGTAGTAAGACGCTGTAGAGTCACTATTAGCCTTCCCTGTACTACACTGTCTTCCCCACGATCCCCCACACACACCATGTGTGCCAAACATAATACCCCTCAATCCCCTTCTCCCTCCCTCCCCACCCACCCTCCCACACCCCTCCTCTTTGGTAACCCTTCATCCCTTCTTGGAGTCTGTGAGTCTGTTGCTGTTTTGTTCCTTCAGTTTTGCTTCGTTGTTATACTCCACAAATGAGGGAAATCATCTGGTACTTGTCTTTCTCCACCTGGCTTATTTCACTGAGCATAATACCCTCTAGCTCCATCCATGTTGTTGCAAATAGTAGGATTTGTTTCTTTCTTATGGCTGAATAGTATTCTATTGTATATATGTACTACATCTTCTTTATCCATTCATCTACCCATTTTTCTTATTTTTAAAACCCTTCTATACACGTGGGAGGCAAGTATGATTAAGTTTTTCTCCCTTAATTCTTTAGTGAAGTTCCCTCTGAAAAACTTCAATTTTAACTCCTAACAGTGGACGTGCTTTTTCTGTCCCTTACCTACAATATATAGATGGCCATAAAGAGGTAGAAACAGTGACAATAAGCCACTTCAAAGCCTCCAAAAGGAGTCAGGGAAATGCCGCTGAGACAAAAACAGAAAAACATGGAAGGTGGAAGAGACATAGCTGTAGATGTCAGTTCTTTGTGATCGAGGGTTTTTCTTAACCCTAAATCATACTCCCATATTTTCCCACATCTCTATGAGGTCTTGACATAAAACAAGAAAAACAAAACTGAGTTCAGACCTGGCCACTACTACATAGTCACACCACAAAGTTTGTCAGCTAGGTCAGGAAAACCCTAAAGAGAATACAAGAAAACTCCATAATGACTTTTCCCTAGAAGAAAACCACTGGTCCCAATACCTATATACATACTGAGAGATAAAACCCCCCAGCCCCACCCATATACACGCAGGCAGAACCCTGGAGTATACCCAGAGGCCTAAAAATAAAAATACTTCCACACACACAATAATAGTATGTCAGCCTTTAATTCTCACTCTTCCCACAAATAGCTACAAGCATAACATGCAACTGCAAACAGCAGTCTCTCACCCTGTCCTTACGGATTAGAAGGATGATAATAGCTCTCTACCCGAGTCTCATCAAAGTCTACCTGAGGAACACCAAATATTCATAAATTGAGTGAAAACAGAAAATCCTTTAATAGCAACATAGTAACCTACTTCAAATTAATTATAATTTGATAGGCTGACATAGATGAGCTATAAGATTTTTTAAGGTGAACTAGAAAATACATCACACATTAGCCATTTAAAGAATTTTATGTGAAATTCTGACCTAAATCTCAAAATTATAGTCTAACCTGATCTAATGGTTAAACTCATCACTGATTAGCATTTATTGTCAGAAAATGAGCTGAATATTTTTAAATATTTTTAAATATTTAAAGATTCTGTTCATTTTCTTAAAAGGTTATAAATGACACCAGGGGCAAGAAACATGCTGCTCGCTATCTTAAGCACTCTATGAAAAGATTAACAATAAACCAAAAATTTCAAATCCCATTTAAGTACAACTTGTCAGAATCTATCAAATAAATTTAAATGTGCATACACTCTGACCTAGAAATCTCACTTTTAAAATTACTTCCTATAAGAAATACTTCACAGGTTCAAGGATTCACATGCAGAGATGTTCAATAATTGTACTACCTGTAACAGCAAAAAGAGAGAGAGCGCAACTTCAATTTCCACCAAGAGACTGGTTAAATAATTTTATGGCCAAAGTATAAAATAAAATATTGCTGTTAAAAAAAAATTTCTTAAGTAAACCTCTACGTCTGACAATCTTTATACAGACATCTGTGATATACTGTAAAGTGGTAAAGCAAGTTACAGAAGAATTGTTTAATAATATCCCATCAGTATACAAAAGTATATACATATGTGTATCTGTACATACACAGAAATGATTTGGTAGTAAGAAGCTACTTCTGAAAGGGCGGATGGAGCCACTTTTTCCCATTGCATATATATTTTCTTTTTTGTTTTAATTGTCTTAACAGTGAGCATGTATTACTTTTACACACACACACAATCACTATAAACTAAGGGCTTAAATAAGGATAAGGACCTCAACAATTCAGCACTACTATACAGTAATTAATGGGCTAAGCCAATGCCAACAGTCTGTCAGTAACAGGTAGCTAAAAAAAAAAAAACTGTAAGTTAAAGAAGGCACAGATGTCTATGCTTCCACCCTCAGCACGGAGCATAACAGATTTGCTAATGCCATGCATCAGGTTGTAATAACCTTAATCTGATTCTCCTGGAGACCAAAAATTATAGAACTGTGTGGCTAAAGCAGCACTGTTTCAGAGGCATACCAACCAGAAGGAGAAACTCTGCTAGGAACTGCAATGACACTTCACACTTGCCAAGTTGCCATTTCATTCTTTTTTACGGATGGGTGAGAGGTAACTCAGTTACAATCAAGTTAATTGTGGTTTTTAATCATTCTTATCAACCAGTTCATCAAGTTAATTGTAAGGTCTATTAAAGTTCTCACTGTGACAAATATGTTGTCAAGCAGATACTCAGAAGCACATACAAAGCTACTAATCGTAGTTATCAACTTGTATCAGCAATCTGTGCCACTTAGTTCAGAAGAGTCAAGTTCCAGTTTGTGAGGCCTTCCCCAATGACTCCAGTCCTCACCGACATCCTGAGTTCTTAAAATCCTAAAACACTCAGTTGTCTGCATTGTAGTTATACTATCTTTTCATTTTATACCACAGCTCATACTATATAATAATCAGTTCAACAAATCCAAACTGATTAAAACTGAACACAATGAACTGATGCACATGCTCATAATCCACTGCCCACAAATCTGAATTCCAAAAGTCTCTGAAAACCCAAAAATGTTGTCACTAATTTGGTGGCAAAACCACTTACATTGATGCAGAAACACCAATGTGTTTGATGAAGGTATTGGGGAGGGAAGCACCCACCAACCTTGTTTGGAAAGTTATAGAATAGTTTTGCAGCATACCACTTTTCTAAGATCTGAGAAATTCTGAATTCTGGCCCAAAAAGATAGCAGATTATAGACCTTTATTATTGGTAAGATAAATATCCACATCATTGTTGGTAAAGAGATTTATAATCAGCAAGAGCTACACAAGGAGTTTTTAAGTCTAAAACATTTTATTTCTTAAGCCAGGGAATAACTGTACACTTCTTTTTGCATGTCTGAAACATTTCATAAATTTTCAAAGTTTAAATGGAGAATTGTAGGTACTCACTGTTTTACTTCTTTAAAATAACAACAGCATTTGGGAAGCAGCAAGTTTTAAAATGGTTATGTTAAAGGTCTTAAAAATATTCATATCTTTTGATCTAATAATTCCACAAACAGGGAAACCAACCTACTAAAATCACCCAAAACGTAAAGAAAACCAACGACACTATCAATTATGATACACCAACTTCAGTACTCATTCAACCGGGTAATGTTTAAGTGAAATCTTTATTATTTAACATGCCACCTACAAAAAAATGTATTATTTACAACCAATGTCTTACATATAAAATGTGTGTAGCACAGTAAATGAAAGTGGATAAACATTTTAACAAACAATATACTTTCAATTTTGCAAATATACATAGAAGAGAGCAAAAAGAAAGGGAAGACATCTGTTTACTTTCATAATAGTCAAAATTATCCGAATTTTCCTTTTTTTTTAAAGGAAAAATGTTTAAAAGATTTAAATAGAAACAAAAGGAAAAAGGCACTAAGTAAAGTGTGCACTCCTTCCTTTTAGACCTGGTCTCAAAATCCTTCCTAACACAGCACTTCAGCTGTCAGCACCAAATGTAGCTGGCACAAAATATCAAACCTACCTGTTGGACATCATAAAAATATTTCATTATTTGTAATAATACAGATGTAAGATGTCTAATATTATTTCAAACCTGGGTGATTAAACAGGAAACTATAGAAAGCAAGATTTCCTAGCACACACTGGATAAGCATTTTAAAAATGTTTCTCCTGTTCTCCAATATACCTGAGGAATGGCGCACTGACAGATAAAATGCACAAGATGAGACCTGAGGAAAAGACTTGGAAAAAGAATTTGCAGAGCCATTAAAAACCATAAATTCCTTTGTCTTTGACCTGAGAGAGTCCATTTTTCTCCCCTCTGTTACCATCCTTCTCTGAATAAACTCTACCGAGGGAATTTTCTTCAATCACAATTCTTTACATGTATATACCCAAATGTAGAATTAGAGACCCTTAAATTCTACAGATTTAGCAGAGTACTGTGAAATCATATATTTAAGAATATCCAGAGATTCAAGCAGAATTCAGTGGTTACTGGAACAACCAAGAAAAAGAGGTTAGACTGTAATACATTTCAGAGTTCCAGAATTAAAATAGATTTTCTATTACAAAGTGTACTGAAGTGAAACTTTACAATAGAAATACCATGTTACATTGCACATTTATAAAGCATTTAATGTAGTATGTAGATCATAATGAGCATTCATCAGTATTATAAGTGTATTCCATTTTAAGATATACTTTTTTTCATAAAGTTTCTGAAATTGGGATTCAGCTTATAACAACATATGTAATTAAAAACAGGTAAAAAAGAATAAATTATTAAATTGATGGTACACTCCACAAGAAAGGATAATTTAGAGATAAAGGAGACATGGTATTACATGTGGTAAATGCCTGCCACAGTACTTCCTTTAACCCTTCCAGCAAAACCTCTTAGCGAGAAAGATTATCCCATTTCTGAGTAAGGATACCAAAGCTTAGAAAGGCTCTCTAAGTTGCCCAAGATCATACATCTGACTCTTAAAATCAGGCTCTTAACCACTACGATTTGCCACATGCTTATCTATTTTACTCTCACCAGATGCATTTATAGATTTTCTTTTAATGGAGCACAGAAAAGAACATCAGTTTGTCCAAAATCACAACTTGTTTTTTATCTCCACATTCCTCACAGTCCCTGCTATCTAGCTGTGTGTTTCCATACCTCTCCCCTGAGCTCCATATCTGAATTTCCAACTATCAGGTGAATGCACTGGGTTACTCCAGAGCTGCCTTGTTCAATATGCTTAGCCACCAGGTCACACATAACTTGCTGAGCACCTGAAGTGTAGCTAGTGAGACTGAGAACCCAATTCTTTATTTTATTTCATTGTAATTAAAAGTTAAATTTAAATACTGATACTTAATTCAGTTACTGGAACACTTTTAAGCATGTTTGGAACTAGCTGGGTAGGTGATTCCACTTTTTTAACTGTAAATTTTTTTTAATCTAAATACGGATCAAGTATTTCTGATAAAAACTTAGCATCTGAATTAAGACATGTTGTAAAAGAAATACATACAACTGACTCCAAAGACTTAGTATGAAAAAAGAATGTAAAATTGCTCATTAATATTTTAATTATTATATATTTTAACATGTTAAAATGTTATTTTGGATGCACTGGGACAAATAAAATATAAAAATTATAAAACCTAACAGTTCCTTTTCACTTTATAATGCAGCTACTAAAATTTTAATTATATATGTGGCTCATATTATGTTTTAATTGGACAGTATTTTCTAGAGGTTCCTGTTGCCCCCACCACAGACACCAATAGCTCAATGAATGGCATCACCATTCCTCTAGCTCAGTGCTATCCAATGCAGTAAAACCTTCTCTTATTATGGAAATGTTACCTATCTGGTGAGGACTGGTGGGGGTTGGAGGGACACAGTGATGGCTGTGCCTGACTCACAGATTCCCTTAGGATGTTGTGGAGCCAGTGTTCTCAGGAGAATGGAGGATACTTCCTGCTATTTTGACTTCCCTCTAGGGGAAAAGGTAGTAGGTACCAAAAACTAAATACCAGTGCTGTGCAACAGAGCTTTCTGTGACAATGGAAATAAATGTTCTGTATCTGCACTGTCCAAACACAGAGGCCACTAGTCGCAGCTACCTACTGAGCACACAAAATACAGCTAGTACAACTGAAGAACTGAATTTTAAATCTTATTTCATTTAAAATACTTTAAATAGGCACATATGGTTACCGTATTGGACAGCACTGCTTTTAGCCTACCTGCTGCTGCAACTCACCTTGGTCTCCTCCCTTCCCATCAACTGTCTTTCTCCAAAGAATGCATACACACACTGCAGATACTGAATTACCCAGTCCTGTGTGCTTGAAAGCTTCCAATTCTGTGTGTTTCTCTATCCCCACTGTCACTACTGTGACTTTCAGCCTTTAGTGGGTGGGGTTAAGGTACAGCCTCCTCATCAGCCTCACTTAGACCCCTCCTATCTACTCTCTGTAAAATGTAAATATAAACTTGTTGTTTCCTACACTCAAATCTCCAAAGTCTTGCCATTGCCCCAAGGTAAAATTCCAGACTCTAACGTGATTTACAAAGCCCTTCAAGATCAAATCTCCAGCCTAATCTTTCACCACTCCTTTCCACCTTTCAGTTCTCACCCCTATTATTAACACTTATCACACTCTATTAAAATTGCCTGTTTTCTTGTCTCCCCTCCCAGACACTAGCATCCTCAGAGCAGAGACAGTGTCTCAAACATTATTTTGCTGAGATTGAGCACAATATAGAGTCAGTACATTAATGAAGTACACTAGATTTTCCATTAATTTTTTTTTAATGAGGGAAGAAAAGGAAAAAAGAAAAAATGGAAACAAATACTCCCAGACAATAAATACTTTGTAAGGCAAATATTTTTGTTATACTATTTTAAAGAATTTTAATATGAATTTAACTAAAGAATCACAACCCCAAATTTTGAAATTTTTCACAGAAACCCTGACTGATGCTTTAAAAAATACACATATATACTTGCCCTGTAGAAATATACATTCATATGGTTACCTGCACTTGAGAATCTAAACCAAAAGAAAACTTATATCCATTTTCAATTAACTTATTTTTAGTAACAACCAGAGAAACAGATAAAAACTCATGCTCTATTAAGACCAAGCACTAAGCATAAAAATAAGCAAATGATTTCAGAATGGACCAAAAACATGTTATTACTATAAAACTGACAATCAGCAAACCACTAGAAAAATCAAGTGAAATGGCCAATAACTCTACTTTCAGTAACTCTTTCTATTCAGTAACTTCCCACTTATGCAGGGGAGGAAAACATCAAGCAAAGGCTCGGCCAAATCTAATATAGCAGTTTAGAAAAAGGATGCAAAACTACCTGAAATATTTAAAATTTCCTGCTTCTAACGAAAGTGAAGTAAATATTGAAGGATAGAAAAGCCCCTGGGTGGCATCTGAAGGAACGTATCCTAAAAGATATGGAGGGATGTACTCACAATGAAGTAAAACAGATACTTATTTCAGAAAAAACCCTATGAGTCTTAGATCTTCAATAACTTCCTAGTGATTAATCTTAACTTAAAATTAGTTTTTCTTCCTTGAAATGATTAGCAGTAATAAACTCTGTAAATAAAAGGAGAAAATTACACACACACACACACACACAGGAAAAAAGGCAAGCAGCCAAAGAGAAGAAAGTATCAGTAATTTTTTTCAAGTAAGTGAAAGCTTTTAATGGGGAAAAAATGCTTAGAAATTCTTTAACCAGAAGAAATTAATTTAAAAATCGATGTAATTAGCCACATTAACAGATTAAAAGGGAAAAAATATTTGCTTGTCTCAAAAGATACAAAAATGCCTCAGGTATATTTTAACATTTGTTATTGATTAAAAATCTTTACAAACTAGGGGTCAAAGGAAACTTTCTTAATCTAATAAAGGATATATGCAAAAGCAAGTGAGTATCTGCAGGGGAACGCTCTGTTGTCCCATATTTGGTGACCTGCAGCTTGAGTTGTGGCAGATGCCTTCTGATCCGCCCCCTGAACAGGATAGGATAGGTGGCCTACAAGGAATAGCTACCAGTCCATCTCTATCTCCCTTGGAGGTTGTCAGGATATGTTTCCCATCACTGCCTGAATTAATGAGGCGTGGGTCCTTCAGCCCGGCCTATCTCAGAGCAGAGCTATAGACTATAAACTGCTTAATGGGATCCTCCTCAATAGGGTATCCCACAACTCACACTGCAGTCGTGAGCAACAATTTTATTTAGATATCATTCTTTTTGGTGTAGGAGACAAAGGTCACAGATGGCTGGTATCTTTGGCTTATTCGCCTTTCCACTGCCCATGCAGGTGATAAACTGCCTAAATGTAAAGACTCACTGTATCTATACCAGTCAAATCAGTCAGACCTGGGCCTTGCCTTGTCTTATGCGTATGTGCTTAACATTATGATACTTAATAGTGAAAAGCCTAACAATTTCCTTCTGTGATGAGAAAATAAAAAGGTGGTCTCCTATCACCACTCTATTGAACCACATGCCAGAGACGCTAGCCAAAAACAAGAAGAAGGTGTAAGAATTCCAAGGAAAGATACAAAACAGTCATTATTCATAAATGACATGATTATGTAAGCAGGAAATCCAACATAATCTACAGATAAAATTATTTGAATTCATTATATTTTGGCAAAATAGAGTCAATATTCGAATTCAATGTTATTCCCTATACCAACAATAAATAGAAAATAAAATTTATTTTAAAATCCCATTTGTAGTACCATCAGCCTAGGACTGAATCTACAGAAGACAGGTAAGAATACCACAGAGAAAATTATAAAACATTACTGAGAGATCTGAAAAATATAAATAAATGGAAATCCCATATTCTGTGACTCCATATTATAAAGAAGTGATTCTACCCAATTAATTAATCTATAATTACAATGTAATTTCAGTCAATATACCAACAATTTATTTTTAATGGGACAAACTGATTCTAAAATTTATATGGAAATACAATGGGCCAAGAATAACCCAAATGTTTTTTTTAACAACTTTAATAAGTCATAATTTACATACCATAAAACTCATCCACTTTAAGTGCATAGTTTGATGAATGTTAGTAAATGTATGCAGTTGTACAACCACCACCACAATCCAACCTTAGAACTCATCCATCACCTCAGTAAGTTCCCGTGGGCACATCTGCAGTTCACACTCACTCCCAACCCCAACTCCAGCAACCACAGCCTTTTCTAGAAATTTCATGTAAATAAAATTATAAACTGGCAGTTTTTGCACTTAACAAAACATTTTTGAGATTCATTTATGTTGTTATATTTACTCATAGTTTATTCCTTTTTACTGCTCAGTAGTATTCCATTATAGGAATATACTGTATTTTATCAATTCACCAGCTGATGGGCATTTGTGCTTCCAGTTTTTGCTATTATGAATAATGCTGCTATAAATATGTGCATATAACTATTTGTGTTTCCAACACCTAAGAGTTGAATAGATGAGGCTATATAGAAAAGATGTTTAACTTAACAAACTACCAAACTGCTTTCCAAAATACCTGTAAAATTTAACATTCCCATCAGCAATGCTTCTCCACATCCTTGCAAATACTTGGTTATCTCAAACTGTTGATTTTAGCCATTCTAGTGGGTGTACAGTGGTATCACACAATGTGGTTTTAAGTTGCATTTCCCAAGTGACTAATGATGGTGAGCATAACTGCTTATTACCACCAGTATATCTTTTTCGGTGAAGTGTCTATTCAAATCTTTGGCCCGTTTTGGGAGGAGGGGATATTTGGCTTATCATTTAGTTTTAAGAAAGAATTCTTTAGAATTCTGGATTCAAGTCTTTTATCAAATACATTATTTGCAAATATTCTCCCATTCTGTGGTTTGCCTTTTTTATTTTCTTAATGGATTCTTCTCAAAAGCAAAACTTTTTAATGTTGATAAAGGCCAGTTTATCAATATTTTTCTTTTATGAGCCATGCTTTTCATGTCATATGTAAGAAATCCTTTCCTAACCCAAGGTCTCAAAGATTTTCTTCTGTGAGGAAATGACTGTTATTTTTTTTCTTTGTTTGGCACATCAGTATACAGTTTTTGCGGTACCTTTTGTTGAAAAGACTATCCTTTCCTCCACTGAATTACCTTGGCACGTTTGTTGAAAATCAATGACTATATAAATGTGTGGTTTACCTCTGGACTCTCCTCTGTTTCACTGATGCATATATCTATCCCTATGCAGATGCCACACCATCCTGCCTATTGACCATGGCCGTCGTGGACAGACACTGAGTGTCAAGAAGACATTCTTGGGAAGAAACGAGGTAGGAGCACTTCCCCTGCCAGTACTAAGACCCACTGTAACACCACAGTAACAAAGACAGTCTGACAACCGGACCAAGATAAAGAAACTAGACTAAGGAACCCTAATTTATTACAAAGCAAAGATCAAAGACAGCCTTAATTTATTGAAAAGGGACTATCAAAACAAACAGGGCTCAGAAAATCAGCTAACCAAGTGGAAAATCAAGCTCAACTCCTACCTCACAGCATACACAAAAGCCAATTATAGACAGATCATAATGCTATATGAAAACAGTATAGCAATGGCACCTGCTATAAATAACAAAATAATAAAGGAATAACTTTATGACCTTAAAGTAGGGAAAGATTTCCTAAACAGGACATAAATAGCACTAACCATAAAAGAAAATATTAACTGAACTAATCTGAAATTAAGAATCCTGTTCTTCAAAAAACACTATTAAGAGAGCAAAAAGCAAGTCACAGAGTAGAGCGGAAATGTGTGCAATACACATAACAAATGAAGGGCTCATATCCAAAACATGCAACTCCCATAAATTAGTTAGAACAAGAAAGACTATCAAACAGAAAATGGAAGATATTTGAATAAGCACTTCACAAAAGGCTTTCCAAATGAACAAGAAACATAAAAGTATTCAACTTAATTAGTAATCAGTGAAATACAAATTATAACCATAGGAAACCACTATAAATCCACCAAAATGGCTGAAACTAGTAACACTGACAACACCCAGGATTGGTGGCCAAGGATATAGAACAAGAGGAATTCTCAAATACTGCTTGGGGGCATGTAAGTTTCTACAAGCACATAGGAATACCGTTTGGCAATTATACTAAAATTTACTCTTTGACTCAGCACTTTCATTCCTGACTAATACAGGCATCAGAAATATATTCACCAAAAGACTTTTACAAGAACTCTCAGAGCAGCACAATTCATAATGCTGAAAAACTGGGAATAATCTAAGTATCCATCATTAATATAATGGATAAATTAAGGTGTATTTATACAATGTAATACTACTTGGCAATGAAAATGAACAAACTACAGCTTCACACAACAAATCGAAATCTCACAAAATGCTGATGCAAAGCCAGAACATAAAAATATGTATACAATATGATTCCACGTACATAAAGTTAGAAAACAGGCAAAACTAAACTACCAGTTTACATAAAAGTAAGAAAACAATTGCCATAAAAGTCAGCACAGTACTTACCTTTCTGGGGCGAGAAGTGGGTTGTGACTGGGAAGGGGCAAAGAAAAGATTCAGCAATGCTAGCAAGGTCCCAGGGTTTGAGGTAAGAGATGGTTATACAAGTGCTCATTTCAGAAGTTGTTAAGCTGTACTTCTGTCCAGGTCCTTTTTTATATGTACATTACAATCAAAAAGGGCTTACTTCAAAGGAAGAATTAATCCCTTCAATCAATAAACTATATTCCGGTAACATATGTCTAAGATCCAAACTTTTACTTTGAAATATTTTCACAATTTCAGAGATGTTTAACTAAGGCTCAGACAATCTTTTTAAAGTAGTTATCTAATTTTCACACGAAGGGCTTTCAAATAAAAAAGGAAAAAATGAAAGTAATATATATATATAAAGAGACTGTCAGATGAAAAACATTGTTCATCACACAGCACACACTATTAAAATTAAAAGGAATACAAGATTTCATTCTTGGTGAACCACTAAAAATGAGAGTGCCTACAGACTTTGGGTGATAATGATGTGTTAGTGAAGTTTCATCAATTATCATAAATGTACCACTCTGGTAGGGGGATGCTGATAATGAGGGAGGCTATGCATGTCTCCATACCTTCCACTCAATTCCGCTGTGAACCTAAAACTGCTCTAAAAAATAAAGTTTTTTTTTAATACATTCAGGAGTTTCTACATCTCTAAACCACAGCTCTGATCATGTGTTTCCTAATAAAAAATCTTCACTAGCTACCAACATCTAGTATCTCAAGTATCTGAAGATTGGAAGGAACCTTAAAAGTCACCTAGCAAACATTTATTTAATGCTTGGAACCCAACAAGGGATGCACTACCTCAAAAACATTCACACCATCACTGCACAGCAATAACTTCTACAAAATCAATAGTGAATAGTAAAATGGAAGGTGGAGGAGAGGAAGAAATCAAGAACATTAGATGTGAGGTTCCGGGAAGGTGGCAGCGTGAGCAGGACGGTGGAAATCTCCTCCCAAAACCATATATATCTATGAAAATACACCAAATGCAACTATTCCTAAAAGAGAGACCAGAATATACAGGACAGCGCACACCCTGTATCTGCACCTGAGAGGACTCCGCACCCCAGGAGGTGGGTAAGATACAGAGCCGAGAATAGGCAGGACGCAAGCACTCCCCCACCCCAGCACATGGGCAGGAGGAGAGGATTCAGAGCCGGGAGGGAGTGGAAGAACAAGCCCACAAAATAACCAACCCTGGTGATCTGCGCCGGGAGCACTGACACACATTGCACGGTGTATCGGATATTGGAGTGGCAGAAGTTGCATGTTTTGAGCTGGGAATGCGCCCGGGTCCTTGTAGCAGGCTCCCCGGGACAAAAGAAAAGCGTGTGCTTTTTTAGCGGTCTTAAAGAGGCAAGGGCCCAGGACCATCCCAGCACACTCGGCCCAACAGGCTGGGAGTCCTGAGGAATTTCGGACCCGTTGGCTGGCTACTGGGAAAAAGTAGCCACACTGAAACTTCACATAGAGAACAACAGCCTCCCAGACGTTCGTTCCCGCACCAGCCAAAACAACAAAGGGCCCTGCGGAGCTGCACGTCTGCGACAGCAGAATAGGGGAGCAACAGCGCCACCTACAGCATCTTTACAGAATCTACTCCCGCAGAGTAGATTTTTTTTTCCTTTCTTTTCTTTTCTTTCTTTTTTTTCTCTTTTCTTTCCCTTCCTTTTTTTTTCTAAGACTTAAAGAGCCCAGCTGACATACGTGGCAGCTACAAGCGACCATGTTTATCGCCATGAACAGACAGAGGTATATCGTACAGACCAAGCTCACCCAGACCCAGACAATACCAGAGAGGGAGACTGAAGAGATGGAAATGCACATTCTTCCTGAAAAAGCATTCAGAACAAAAGTCATAACCATGCTGATGGATCTACAGAGAAATATGCAAGAGCTGAGAGACGAAGTAAGGGAAGTCAGGAAAGAATGCAGAAATGAGACAAGCCATCGACGGGCTTAGCAGCAGACTGGACGAGATGCAAGAGGCTGTTAATGAGATAGAAATCAGAGAACAGGAATACAGAGCAGCTGAGGCAGAGAGAGATAAAAGGATCTCTAGGAATGAAAGAATATTAAAAGAACTGTGTGACCAATACAAATGGAACAATATTCGTATTATAGGAGTACCAGAGGAAGAAGAGAGAGAAAAAGGGACAGACAATGTCTTTGAAGAAACAATTGCTGAAAACTTCCCCATGCTGGGGAGGAAACAGTATCCCAGTCCATGGAAGCCCACAGATCTCCCAACACAAGGGACTCAAGGAAGACAACACCAAGGCACATAATAATTAAGATGGCAAAGATCAAAGATAAGGACAGAGTATTAAAGGCAGCTAGAGAGAGAAAAAAGATCACCTACAAAGGAAAACCCATCAGACTATCATCAGACTTCTCAAAAGAAACCTTACAGGCCAGAAGAGAATGGCATGATATATTTAATGTAATGAAACAGTAGGGCCTCAAACCAACAATATTGTATCCAGCACGATTATCATTTAAATATCATGGAGGGATTAAACAATTTCCAGACAAAGAAAGCTGAGAGAATTTGCCTCCCATAAACCACCTCTACAGGACATCTTAAAGGAACTGCTCTAGAGGTAAGCACTCCTAAGGCTAAAAAGAGGTCACCAGAGAAAATAAAATCATAGCAAAGAAAGCAGACCATCCAAATACTAACTAAAGGCAAAGAATAAAACACCTAGCATATAAAGAATGGAGGAGGAAGAATAAGAAAGGAGACAAATAAAGAAACATCAGACTGTGTTTACAATAACTTAATAAGAAAGTTAAGTTAGATTGTTAGATAGTAAAGAAGCAACCCCTGAACCTTTGGTAACGATGAATCTAAAGCCAGCAATGGCAATAATTACATATCTATCAATAATGACCCTAAATGTAAATGGACTGAATGCACCAATCAAAAGACACAGAGTAACAGAATGGATAAAAAAGTAAGACCCATCTATATGCTGCCTACAAGAAACTCACCTCAAACCCAAAGATATACACAGACTAAAAGTGAAGGGATGGAAAAAGATATTTCATGCAAACAAGGAGAAAAAAGCAGGTGTTGCAGTACTTGTATCAGACAAAATAGTCTTCAAAATGAAGAAAGTAGCAAGAGACAAAGAAGGACATTACATAATGATAAAGGAGTCAATCCAACAAGAGGATATAACCATTATAAATATATATGCACCCAATACGGGAGCGCCGGCATATGTGAAACAAATACTAACAGAATTAAAGGAGGAAATAGAAAGCAATGCATTCATTTTAGGTGACTTCAACACACCATTCACTCCAAAGGACAGATCAACCCGACAGAAAATAAGTAAAGACACAGGGGCACTGAACAACACACTAGAACAGATGGACCTAACAGACATCTACAGAACTCTACACCCAAAAGCAACAGGATACACATTCTTCTCAAGTGCACATGGAACATTTTCCAGAATAGACCACATACTAGGCCACAAAAAGAACCTCAGTAAAGTCAAAAATATTGAATTCTACCAACCAACTCAGATCACAAAGGTATAAAACTAGAAATAAATTTTGGAAAGAAACCAAAAAGGCTCACAAATACATGGAGACTTAACAACACTCTCCTAATTAATCAATGGGTTAACGACCAAATCAAAACAGAAATCAAAGAATATATGGAGACTAATGACAACAACAACACAAAGCCACAACTTCTGTGGGACGCAGCAAACGCAGTTCTAAGAGGAAAGTATATTGCAATCCAGGCCTATTTAAAGAAGGAAGAACATTCCAAAATGAATAGTCTAAAGACACAATTACTGAAATTGGAAAAAGAAGAACAAATGAGGCCCAAAGTCACCAGAAGGAGGGACATAATAAAGATCAGAGAAGAAATAAATAAAATTGAGAAGAATAAAACAATAGAAAAAAATCAATGAAACCAATAGCTGGTTCTTTGAAAAAATAAACAAAATAGATAAACCCCTAGCCAGACTCATTAAGAGAAAAAGAGAATCTACACACATAAACAGAATCAGAAATAAGAAAGGAAAAATAATGACAGACCCCACAGAAATACAAAGAATTATAAGAGAATATTATGAGAATCTATATGCTAACAAGCTGGAAAACCTAGAAGAAATGGACAACTTCATGGAAAAATACAACCTTCCAAGACTGACCAAGCAAGAAACAGAAAAACTAAACAGACCAATCACCAGCAACGAAATTGAATCAGTAATCAAAAAACTCCCCAAGACCAAAACCCCAGACCACATGGATTCACCTCTGAATTCTACCAGACATATGGAGAAGAAATAACACCCATTCTCCTTAAATTTTCCAAACAACCGAAGAGGAGGGAATACTTCCAAACTCATTCTATGAAGCCAGCATCACTCTAATACCAAAACTGGGCAAAGACCTCACCGAAAAAGAAAAGTACAGACAAACATCCCTGATGAACGTAGATACAAAAATACTCAACAAAATATTAGCAAACCGAATTCAAAAATACATCAAGAGGATCATACACCATGGTCAAGTGGGATTCATCCCAGGGATGCAAGGATGGTACAACATTCGAAAATCCATCAACATCATCCACCACATCAACAAAAAGAAGAACAAAAACCACATGATCATCTCCACAGAAGCTGAAAAAGCATTTGACAAACTTCAGCATCCATTCATGATTAAAACTCTCAACAAAATGGGTATAGAGGGCAAGTACCTCAACATCATAAAGGCCATATATGACAAACCCACAGCTAACATCATACTTAACAGCGAGAAGCTGAAAGCTTTTCATCTAAGATCGGGAACAAGACAGGGATGGCCACTCTCTCCACTGTTATTCAACATAGTACTGGAAGTCCAAGCCACGGCAATCAGACAAAACAAAGACATACAAGGCATCCAGATTGGTAAAGAAGAAGTCAAATTGCCACTATTTGCAGATGACATGATATTGTACATAAAAAACCCTAAAGACTCCACTCCAAAACTACTAGAATTAATATTTGAATTCAGCAAAGTTGCAGGATACAAAATTAACACACAGAAATCTGTTGCTTTCCCATACACTAACTATAAACTAACAGAAAGATAAATCAGAAAAACACAATTGCATCAAAAAGAATAAAATACTTAGGAATAAACCTAACAAAGGAACTGAAAGACCTGTACCCTGAAAACTACAAGACATTCCTAAGAGAAATTAAAGAGGACACTAACAAATGGAAATGCATCCCATGCTCTTGGCTAGGAAGAATAAATATTGTCAAAATGGCTATACTACCTAAAGCAATCTACAGATTCAATGCAATCCCTATCAAACTACCAACAGCTTTCTTCAATGAACTGGAACAAATAATTCTAAAATTCATATGGAACCACAAAAGACCCCGAATAGCCAAAGCAATCCTGAGAAGGAGGAATAAAACGGGGAATTACACTCCCTGACTTCAAGCTCTACTACAAAGCCACAGTAATCAAGACAATTTGGTATTGGCACAAAAAGAGACCCCCAGATCAGTGGAATAGAATAGAAAATCCAAACATAAACCCAAACACATACAGTCAATTAGTATTTGATAAGGGAGCCTTGGATATACATTGGGGAGATGATGGCCTCTTCAGCAGCTGGTGTTGGCAAAACTGGACAACTACATGTAAGAGAATGAAATTGGACTACTGTCTAACACCATACACAAAGGTAAACTCAAGGTGGACCAAAGACCTGAATGTAAGTCATGAAACTATAAAACTCTTAGAAAAAAATATAGGCAAAAAGCTCTTGGACATAAACATGAGTGACTTCTTCATGAACGTATCTCCCCGAGCAAGGGAAACAAAAGCAAAAATGTACAAGTGGGACTATATGAAGCTGAAAAGCTTCTGTACAGCAAAGGACACCATCAGTAGAACAAAAAGACTTCCTACAGTATGGGAGAATATATTCATAAATGACGTATCCGATAAGGGGTTGACATCCAAAATATATAAAGAACTCACGCACCTCAACAAACAAAAAGCAAATAATCCATTTAAGAAGTGGGCAGAGGACATGAATAGACACTTCTCCAAAGAAGAAATTCAGATGGCCAACAGGCACATGTAAAGATGCTCCACATCACTAATCATGAGAGAAATGCAGATTAAAACCACAATGAGATATCACCTCACACCAGTGAGGATGGCCAACATCCAAAACACAAACAACAACAAATGTTGGCGAGGATGTGGAGAAAAGGGAACCCTCCTACACTGATGGTGGGACTGCAAATTAGTTCAACCATTGTGGAAAGCAGTATGGAGGTTCCTCAAAAAACTCAAAATAGAAATACCATTTGACCCAGGAATTCCACTCCTAGAAATTTACCCTAAGAATGCAGCAGCCCAGTTTGAAAAAGACAGATGCACCCTATGTTTATGCAGCACTATTTACAATAGCCAAGAAATGGAAGCAACCTAAGTGTCCATCAGTAGATGAATGGATAAAGAAGAGGTGGTACATATACACAATGGAATATTATTCAGCCATAAGAAGAAAACAAATCCTACCATTTGCAACAACATGGATGGAGTTAGAGGGTATTATGCTCAGTGAAATAAGCCAAGCCGAAAAAGACAAGCACCAAATGATTTCACTCATATGTGGAGTATAAGAACTAAGGAAAAAAAAACTGAAGGAACAAAACAGCAGGAGACTCACAGAATCCAAGAACGGACTAATAGTTACCAAAGGGAAAGGGACTGGGGAGGATGGGTGGGAAGGGAGGGGCAAGGGGGAAGAAGGGACATTACGATTAGCAGATGTAATGTTGGGGGGCCACGGGGAGGGCTGTACAACCCAGAGAGGACAAGTAGTGACTCTACGGCATCTCACTACGCTGATGGACAGTGACTCTAATGGGGTTGGGGGTGGGGGGACCTGATGAAGGGGGTAGTGTAATCACCATAATATTACTCATTTAATTGTAGATTAATGATATCAAACTTATTAAAAAAAAGAACACATGACCGACAGTCCCTGTTCTCATGACATTTAGGACATAGTTTTCATATCTTCCACAAAGACAGCATGAAAAGATCTAGCTAACATCTACATACAATTACTACGTTTCTTTTATGTATCAGTCTAGGAGCCACGTCAATTCTATAGTCTGATGTGATCTAGTGAATCCATGGTGTATCCTATTTATCACTATTCCCCTTGAGAGGCTTCTAAACCTACCTTTTAAATAACATATTCTAAAATATTGCCAGAGTTCAATATTAGATTCATCAATCTATAAATGTGTGACTGTGCTGCCCAATACAGTAAGCACTAGTCACAGTGGCTATTTAATTTTAATAAACTTAAAATTTCAGTTTCTCATCCTAGCCACCTTTCAAGTATTCAATAGGTACATCACTAGGGGCTAGTGTATTGGACCATGAAGATACAGAACATTTCTACCACAAAAAATTCTATTGGACAGTGCTGGTCTCAAGTTTTTGATATTCACTTCCTTCCTCCCAGATAAAAGTTAAAATGACAAGCATCATTCTCCAGTCTCCTGAGAATTCTCTAGGGCTCCACAGTATCCAAAGGAATTCCACACATAAGGAAATTTCATCACTGCCATCACCACCATCACCACCACCACCACCACCACGACCCTGTCGCCACCATCAGGGCAGATGATTTTCACTGAGTACTGAACTATATTCCAAGCACTTTATTAAGAGCTTTATAAGTGTTCTCTCATGTATTCTTAATCACATAAGGTAAGAATATTAGACCCATTTTGGATGAGAAAATTGAGTTTTTTTCACAATAAAGTAACTCACCCAAAATTATACAGCTACAAAGTGACAGCAAGCCACAAAGAGTTGAAGCAAATTAGTAATGTAATTATTTTGCCTTTTTAAGACAACACTCTTTTTAACAGAAAGGGGTGATACCAATACCTCACACTAGCACTCAACATTCCAGCCAGACCAACCTATTTCCCATCACTCAATTTGCCCTACAGCTTTCTTGCGTTTGGGTTCTATACATGCTGTTCCCTCTGCTTGCATCCTTTTCATTTAGTCAAATCCTATTTATCCTTAAGATCACATCTTAGATCTTCCCACAGTCGAGTTTGGGGATCCATCCTATGAGCTGATACAGAACCCGGTATCCACCTATGGAAACACTCACCACAGCAGACCACACACAGACTCCTGTAACCTTTCCTCTTTCCCCACTAAAATGCATCTCCTTAAGAATAAAGGACCCTATTCCTTATTTATTATAGAATCCATCTAGCCTACACCAGAACTTGGAACACAAAAGGTACTCAATAAATACTTGATAAATGAAGGAATAATGAAAACAAGACATTTAGGTAATCTAATCATTTCACAAGTATTCACTCAACCAAATAAAACATTACCCGATTTAACTTTTACATGAACTTATGATTCTGTTCATTCAGAGCATAGTAAAAGTACACACTCTTATGGCTTCACTGCGATTTAGTTACTAATACAGTATTTCATTTTTCCCTACATAACGTGCAAAACAATACTTAAAAAACAAACTGTCAGAGGCATGACTACTAATGTGTTTGGGGCTTCTTTTTGGAGTGATAAAAAATATTCTAAAATTGCAGTGAGGGTTGAAAAAAACTGAATTATACACATTAAAGGGGTGAATTGTACAGTATGTGAATTATCCCTCAATAAAGCTGTTATAAAACAACAAACAAAAGGTGTGCAGTAGCTAGACTTAAATTAGGAAAACAAATACTAAGCCAGCAAAAAAAAAAAAAACTAGGAGATACAATACTTGTATTTATGCAATTTCAAAATACTTAAATCCTGTATTATTGCACAAAATTTCACTGGCCAGGAAAAACAAGAAACTGGAAATAGTGATTGCCTTCAGGAATAACTGGATGGGATAGAAGAGACTTCCTTTTCCCTGTGTACTCTTTTATACCTGATTTGGTACATGTATTACCTATTGTTAAGAAATAAGTGTACATAAGATTAATAACAAGGAAGTCACATCTCTCCTTAAAAGTATATACTCCCAAACTGCCTATTTTGTTCTGAAAATAAAGAATGAATTTTTCTTAATGAATCCAATCAGGTACCTGAAGATTTTTGTCTCATCTTACACTAAAAAGAATTTAGCCATTTTTCTGTTATTAGACATTAGAGTCAAACATTATTCTCTCTTACCCAAACTCTCACACATCTTTAAACAATGACACAATTGATCATTCCCGCCTCTTTGAAAACCTCCTTTCCTTCACTTCTAAATCATCATACTCCCCTGTTTCCTCCTAACTCAATGACTTCTTATCAAGCTCCTCTGCTGGATTCCTCATTTCCCCAGAAGGGAAGTTCCAGGAAGGCAGGGACTTGTGTCAGCTCTGTTCACTATTACATCCTTAATGACAAAAAAGTACCCAGAACCACACTCAATAAATAACTGTTGAATGAATAAATTAATGAATCAGTGCCCCAAGGCTCAGATGTTAAAGAGCCATAGAAATAAATTACAGTCCACATAACCTTTATGCTGTTTATTACATTTCTCCAAAAACTGATAACCAATATATTGATTATTTGATACTATTTGATATTATTTTAACCAAAACACTTCATTCTCTGGTCTTCCTCCAGCAATGATACACTATGTACAAAATGAACATTTAACAGCTCTTACTCTATTTGTAAAAGCATAAAGAAAAAGAGCAGCAGTTGCCATGAGAACCTTCACTTTTGTTTCCAGTATTACTGTTGAATTAACAGGCTGACATACAGTTGACCCTTGAATAACACGGGAGCTACAGGCACCAACCCTCCATGCAGTTGAATATCTGATATTCTTTTGACTCCCCAAAAACTTTACTAATAGCCTACTGTTGACTGGAAGACTTACTGATAATATCAAGTAGATTAACACATATTTTGTATGTTATATGTATTATACACTGCATTCTTACAATGAGGTAAGCTAAAGAAAATGTTTCTCAAATTTTTCAAATCTCCAAAAAGTTTCCAATATATAGTTACTGAAAAAGATCAGCATACAGTGGATCCGTATAGTTCAAATTCATGATGTTCAAGGGTCAACTGTACTTATCTGACTTTAGGTAATGGGGGAAAAAAACACCTCAGTAGATTTAACAAGGGTTTTACACTAATGACTAACAAGTGACATTTCTTGAAAATTTAAAATGTAGTGTTTTTTCCAGGAGTTAAGAAATTCTGAAGACAAATAGATCACGCCTACCTACCACTTTCCCCCAAATCATGATTAAATTCCTACAAGGAAAATCACATCCTACCCTCAGCCACTGCAAATGTCATTTCAGCAACACACACACAAATTCTGACCCAGTATCTTCGTTCACATTTGTCCCTATATGTAGCTAATTAAATTAAAATATAATTTAAAAGTCAAAACTAGATATATGAACTTTAATTTTCCTTCCAAATAACTAACCCAAAAATCAAAACTATTCATTTACCAACTTATAATTTGATCTGTCTGAATAGTTAATATTTTATTTCTAATTACAAATTGGACCATACCATTCCTCACTTAATAGCTATTATATCTGTTTCCTATTAAGTCACTTCAAGCAGTATTGCTAGAAGATAACTGTCTGCTCAT